>JADDOH010004026.1:0-193534 GCA_016648135.1 Agrypnia vestita | reverse complement strand
ATAGTAGCCCTATAGAAAATTAACGCCCTATCCTTTAAAAATTCTGGAAGGACATGAGTCAGCTGTTGGACGGGATAGCAGCGCGCGCGCGCTATTTCCTCTAGGCGAATTAAAAATTCGCGCGCGTCGCCGGTGCCAGAATAAGGAGTGACTGGCCAGGAGCCAAAGTTGACATTTGGAATATTTAATCGCGAGTCTGGTTGTAATAATGAGGGTGCCTGGGTAGCGGTTGTAGTAGATTCGGTTACTGTCAAAGGTGTATCCGTTGTTAGTTCAGGTGCCATAGACAGGTCCTCGTACGCATGGGCATGGGCGATTGGAGCCACATGTGGTTGCGTGCGGGACTCGTTGTGTAGTCTGGCTTGCTCGCGCAATGCGGCCAAGCCAGATAATGGGGTTATTCCTTGCTCGCGAAGAGCCTTTCTTAACGTGTGTAAACGAGCAGTTTGGTAATTAGGAATGCTAGAAAGGGTTTCCATGGTACGGTTAGTGGTGAACTTGAGTAATATTTGTAATTGCAAGCAGCCGAGTTATTGATTTAGAAAATTGAAATTTGAATTACGATGATAGCTAGGCGTATCAAAACTTTTGAGCCCGAGTGTACTCGATGTGGTCCAAAACTTATGAGTCGTACAGTGGGCGTTTTTTGTAGACGGGGAATGGCGCGAGTTATTTTGGTAATTAATGGCGATTATTTTTACGCGGTACGACAGTCTTAGGATGTGGGAGGAAAGTGGAACAATTTTTACAACAAATGCTAGAGTTCTACAAGATTACATAAAAGAGTATGTACTGATTGACATTATTTTTTACTTTATCCATACAATGTGTAACCATTTTTTGACCAATCTGAAATCTGTAAGGGGTGGCCCCACGTTGGGCGCCAGTGAAATGTGCAATTTACCAATAAACCCCTGAACGCGGTTGCCGAGAACGTACTTGCTCTCTCATATGTAGAATTTCTTCTACACGATCTAACTGACCAACCACGTTCAGGGTTATCTTACCAGGATTCTAAGCCTCAATGGTTGTGGTCCATTCCCGTTACTTTCTTTCAGATTGGTTGGGGAATTGTATGGAGAAAGCAAAATAAAAAGAACCGGGCCTGTATGGTTTTTACATGAGGTTTAATTACAAAGATGTTATCCAGTCAGTTCAGTACACAGAGAATAGTTCAAAAGGCACAAATTTTACAGTATACTATACAGTTTATAAACATGGTTTCATACGGGACAATGACATACAATAGTAACAAGGTTTAGGAAAAACACAGCGCCGAATTATCAAGTATGACCCTGGTGGCCACTAAAGTCAAAATGGATACTCCTTTATAACGGAATTTAATCACAGTCGGGTCCAATACAGAATATTAATTTACATATAGTTAAGCTTCCAGAGGTCGGCCCAGTAGAGGCTCATGGGATATAAGAGTAAGTAGGAACAGGGATTGGAACAGACTTTGTGTTTCCTATTTTAAAAGTTACATCACTTGAGTTCGATTAATGTCACTTGGTTATCCCTTTGGTAACTTTTTGTAAATAGTTTGCGAATGTTATAGATTGGCCATAATTGGCTGCTGTAAATTATGTATAGGTATAATCAAACACTTGAAACCTGTAGATTTTCTTCTGAGTATGGAGTGGATCGACCACCTTTAGTAAGGGTGCCAGCCCTGACCAGCTGTAGGAGTCGGCGGACGGTTGTCCTCCGTCAGCTGATCGATCGGAATGCCCGAACCGGGCGCCCGAAGTTTATGGTGATTTTTAAACAAGAAGACGCCAATGACGGTTGAATCTTATGAAGTCCAAAGCACGGTATTTTATTAAAACTTAAAAGAACAGGCGTTGTTTAATAGGGGACGAAAACGATTGTTTTTATTATACCCCTTGTTGGCGGGGAATGTTCAGGACGCCAATAGTAATGTATTATATTTTTTGCAAAGGGGGCTCAAGGCGCTTGCGAGGAACCCTTTTTTTTAACTTTGGTTTACTTCACCCTGGTTGTTTATAAAAACATAGAGAACGATTATTATAATGTATTTATTGTGAGACCGACATTGTCTCACACGACGAACTAGTTACTATATGCGTTTAAACTAGTTGAACACACTGTTTAACTTTATAACCCGGCGGGAAGTATATTATTAAATCGTTTGAACACACTGTTTAGCTTTGTAACACGGCGGAAAGTATATTATTAAATCGTTTGAACACACTGTTTAGCTTTGTAACACGGCGGGAGGTATGTTATTGGCTCACATTTGAAAATTCACAACGAACAATTCCGGCACCGTAACTTTTATACAAATGGCGGCCGTAATTTGCTTAGGGCGGACGGCGTAGCTAACGCACCGCAGAGCTCGGTTCCCGGATAGTGACTCGAAGACTGACTGGTCCAGACTGGCTTGCCGGGCGCGGAGTTATCCTATATTAGCGCGGAGCGGAAGAGGGTGCGGGGGGGGGGTTGCGCGCCGGTACAGTTGCTCCAAGAGTATGGCAGCGCGGCCTCCCACGGCACGCCTTGCGTCTCCTGCCCGGAGGCCCCGCGACGGCAGTGGACAGGGATACTATCATAGTGTGTGTGACTCGTAAGCCTGTGTGTGTAACCTACGCGCGCTGGCTCCGGCCGCCTCGCTCGACGTGTGCGATTTCGCGTATTATTTGGTTAGGACGGAATATGTAATATTTACTGATTTTAAATTTATTTTGTTACGACAGAATAGTAATACTTCCTTTTTTGTCTAAAAGGAAGCATTACACTTTTCTCGTTTACGAGTACAATATTGTGACATCTTGTTTAAATTTTTTGTGGTGTTATAGCGGATGTGATGATAAAACCTGCAATGGGCTCCGAAATGTCGGTCAGAAAGATTGTATAAACACGTAAAATTACCCCCGAGAACTTAAAATGAACGATTCTGAACCTAAGTTTTTTTAATGTGTGTTTCAATTTTATAATTGTTAATGAGAAAAAAATCTACAAATGTCTCTAGTAGAGACCATAGTGATATATGAAAGATTCTTGATTCGAACATGAACTTTTTGATAATTTGTGGATGTTCTTACGATGGAGTTGGTGAACGTTGCATTATTTAGCCCTGTATAGTATAAGATACTTTCATCCACTTTTCTCATATAAAAATTAGCTTCGTCTATACGAGACTTCAATAATTTAACATTAATCAATTATTAAGAGACTATCTACCCGAAAATGTATTTCTTTTACCTGGACTCACCAATTACACAACGGAAATTATTTATTATCTCGTAGAATTTCTAAACAATATATTAAAAATAGAAATATAGGTATTGTATATTATTACAATTATTATTTTTTCTATTACTCTTCGTAAGCAATTCATCTTTTATATTCAAAAAGGTTTATTCTTATTAAAATAAAGATATTCATTGATTTGATCTAGCGAAATTCTACGAATAATCCAGCAGCCCTCTAACAGAATTTTCCCGGAAAGCCTTTCAAGCAATCATGGACCACATCAATTATTGTGAAGTGTAAACGCAATTAGGTTTAATTGCATGGAAGAGTTGCTTAATTCAAACGTACTGACTAACAAACACTTGCCGAATCTACCATTAAGTAATGAAATGACGAATATTTTATACAAATCGTATGGGTGTTTGAAATTCGATTCTCGGCGTTTCGCTGGTATCATATTAAAGGCTAATCACAACATGGCCCCTCAATACATTACCAACTTTTGCATTCCATTTTCCGCAAATAACAGATAACTAACTCTTCTCTCAGTATCAATATCTAATACAAATAGGTTAGTTGAAGTAAATCGCGGTATTTCGGTGACCGTGTTTTCGCGGTGGCTGAACCAAATTTGTGGAATAATCTACCTAATAAACTGAAACAAATAGACAGCTTATCACAGTTCAAAAAACAACTAAAGACGCATTTGTTTAGATAATCATATAAAAACCTATAGAATCAGACCGTTACAATGCTACGTAATGTTTCCTAATCTTTGTATGCACTCCGTGAAAATAGCTGGTTCTTTCTAGCACTCCCAACTATTACAGTTTTAAATGTTAATTCTATTTTTTGCGTGTCATCTAGTGAATAAGTATATAAGAGTAAATAAGTGTTTTTAGTCAGTAAGTCGTTTCGTGTGAACCACCCTTGAGGTGAAAACGCCATTATATAAATTATATAAATAACTAACTAACTAAATAACTAACCATCACGCCGTTTCTCTGCAGGGGTAGGCAGAGAGGATTGAACGCCACACTCTTCTATCCTGGCACACCACTTTTGCTTCGACCACATTCATACATCTTCTCATACACGTTCTACGATTGTTGAGCGAGCCTGTTAACAGGAGCCTATCCTCAAGACTTTATTGTAGTACCCTGATCGTTGCCAGGTCTTTCGCGTGACCGCACTCTATCCTGTGCCTTCAACCAGTCGCCGATCATATATTTTCTAACCATCCGCGATCCTGTTTCATACGATTCCTGCACATGACCAAAACCAGTCTCCGCACTCCTTTCTTTATTCTATCTACAAACTTACAGCAAGCATTGCATCACTTCTAATTGGTCATTCTCACTCTATCGACCAAAGTATTGTTGCCACACAAGGCGTCTTAGTGTGACCGCATTTCAATGCCGATTCAGTCTACTGTACATTCCTCTTTTGACCAATTCCAGGCTTCAACTTCCCTATACATTCAAGGGCTGGTGGCATGTTAGAACGGCCATTATGTACCGTAGTCTTGCTTCTTTTGACAGATCTTATTGGCCATAATGCCTTTAGTGCACCAGTAACTTGTTTCACCGCAAGTACTATCTTTCGCTTTCTCAGCCTTGCCGTCTCTACTAAACATATTTCCCAAATACATCATTATTATTATTATCCAACTATTATTATTATTATTATATTATAGCATCATCAGAAGAGTGTCCTACCGCAATTGTATGCACTGCGTTGAGGATTGTTCCTTTAATGAAACCTAGCGTTCATTTTTCGTATTATAATAATTGAACTATCATTCTGATAGTTACCAATAGATATTATTGATAATAGATTGTAGAATTGGAAAATTCCGCAAATAAATGTGCGTCCATATGGCAAATACCAAAAATTTAAAATATTCATTAAAATATTTTCGTTAGCAGTATTTTCATCATCAGTTAATTATTTAATTGGTAATTTATTTCGCATTGTATTCCGCCAAATGAGAACAAACAATTTGGGTTCCAGTTGATAATTCAATTAAAATTATTTATTTTATGAACAGTTACACTATAATTGGTTCTCATTAAAAATATAATTTATGATTAATAGAAAAATGGTGTTGAAATTTCTAGTTTACCTATTTGTGTGTGTTAAATGTACATAGAATAATTAAACATATGGGATATCCAGGATAAAAGTCCTCTTTATGAAAAATAAAACATTATTTAGATAGAATTCAGATAAATATATAAAATTTCACGCATATTGCAGGAAATTTTTTATAAGGACTAAATAAATAACTAAACTGTCAGGATAAAAAAAACAGTTTGTACTATAAAGTTTTAAAATTATTTAATGAACTGCCAGAAAATCTGATAGAAGTAAATAGTCTAACTACTTTTCGTAGGTTAAGTGCAAAATATGTGAAAAATAAGTTTAAATATGTATGATCATGTTATGTTTTTTCATGTTTTTAAGTCTTGTTTATTTTGTGTTAGATGTGAAAATGTGTTTGTATTTATGCTTATATATGTTGATATTATGTTTTGGGAATCTTTATGTTTAAGTACTAGATGTAAACATGTACGCCTTTTTTTACAACTAAATAAAATATATAACATAACCAAAAGTCGAGAGAACTTAATATTTTCTTCTTCTTCTATCTTTCTGACTATCATGGCCCAGGCACTTGGACGTTGGTGATCTGATCCAAGCTAATTTCCACTCGTTTTACTCTTGAAGGTCAGAAGAAATATTATATTTTACGTAAATAAACATATTTTCTTGGAAAGAAATAACAAAACTATTCTGTCTTGTTTATTTTGTGTTAGATGTGAAAATGTGTTTGTATTTATGCTTATATATGTTGATATTATGTTTTGGGAATCTTTATGTTAAATAAACATATTTTCTTGGAAAGAAATAACAAAACTATTCTGTCTTGTTTATTTTGTGTTAGATGTGAAAATGTGTTTGTATTTATGCTTACATATGTTGATATTATGTTTTGGGAATCTTTATGTTTAAGTACTAGATGTAAACATGTACGCCTTTTTTTACAACTAAATAAAAATATATAACATAACCAAAAGTCGAGAGAACTTAATATTTTCTTCTTCTTCCATCTTTCTATCATGGCCCAGGCACTTGGACGTTGGTGATCTGATCTAAGCTAATTTCCACTCGTTTTACTCTTGAAGGTCAGAAGAAATATTATATTTTACGTAAATATACATATTTTCTTGGAAAGAAATAACGAAACTATTCTGCAATCGATATGAAAGATTGAATACTGTTTTCAAATGTAGCAAGTCACCCAAAGAATTTATGATCAGTGCAATCCTTACCCAGATAGTAATATTATTTTACACTGGTTGTAAAACCCAGACTCCCAACATCAAGCGCAGAGACTCCAGAAAACACAGCGTACTATTGAATTAAATAAGTATTTTATATTGGGAATCACTTAACCGGTCGGGTGCCGGAGCGCAGATCTGCGCGAAAACTTTTGTACCCTCTATGTGCCGGAGCGCAGTTTTGCGCTCCCTAGACACGTATGCGAATTCAGCCTAAAAAAATGTAAAACTAAAAAGCAAGTGTTTTTACTCCCTTTCTTTTAAGTCGTAGCGTCTGCTTGTCTACCGAAAAAACTTTGGATCAATTTTTAACCCTTTTCCCGTGATCCAATCGAGCTGAAACTTTGCAGGCAGACTCGTGGTGACGATTATAATGATCTAACAAAAAAATTTATTATAGTATAATTTTGGATTTTTTGAAATTTTAACTTTTTTTTCAAAATGGAAACTGTACAAATGAGACAGGAGCCCGACACATGGAGAAGGCGCGAAACCTGTTTCAACTAGTCTGACTCGAGCCATGGGTCCGACCAGACGGTTTCGCCGACACCGTGCCCTCCTATACCAATTATTACGTTTTCAATATTCTACAAGTTTTAAGGATAATAATATACATAGAATAGATTTTCCACATGAACTTAATGTAAGAGGAATATTTTGATAGAATATAAAATTGGAAACAATACAAATGAGATAGGGAGTATAATAAAAACTTCGTTTTTATGGGTTACATTTTTATTCATATGTGTAATTGTGGAGCCATGTAATCAGTCCCCGGTGACGTAGTTTGTCGATGTCAGTTATCGCTTTCCCCTTAAGAGTGACGGAGTCATGATGAAGCCTAGAGCCAACTGTAAAGTTACATCATCTGATGATGATGGTAACTATAATACAATTCATGTGTTTTTAATGGAATTTTCGTGGCCACGCCCAGATTGCGTTTTCCTAGTGTACGTAGTTTGTCTGATGTCAGTTATCGTTCCTCCTTAAGAGTGACAGAGACATGATGAAGTCTAGAGCCAATAGTTGATTTACATCGTCTGATGATGACGGTAACCACAAATCACGTGTTTTTATTGGAATTTTCATGGCCACGTCCACATCGCATACGTATAACTTTATCACTTTTATTTGATTTAGTTTTCAGTATTTTTGTGGTTTCCGACAGCAAAAAACAATTTAAGGCGATCATTTTCAAACATTGTCTTGTGAATTCGGATAAAGAGATGTATTAGTATAACGCAGTGTAAAATAATATTTTTCAACGCAAAATACTTTCAGACATTCGGATGTGTCATAGATAGTTCAAAAAATTTAAATGACTCCATTAAGGGTTAAGTTGCGAGCTGACATATTTTCTCAAACACATGCACAAGACGTTGCACACAGACACACACACACACACATATACATACATTTGCCCACACCAACTGACTACTTAAATTTCTACCTGACTGACACATTCACTTACTTCTGTAAAAATAGGATTTCTCGTAATTGGCTAAAGGCTCTGTCTTTTATATAACCGAAGTTTATGATTATCAATGGCCGTAAGATTACCCATAAATGAATATAATTCAGAATATTTTTAAAATGTCAAATTTTTCAAGAACACAATACTGGATTGTAGCCCTTGGGGGACACCATTATTCAATATATATTTTAATAAATGTCTCATGGTAGTAGGAAAGTAGGTATGGATGTTTTTTACGATGTTTATAAGGATTACGACCTATCGTACGGCTGGCTTAAGCTGGAGTTAGGAATTGATTTAATTTTCTGGCGTATTCAAGTATATTTTTCATCCCCAGTAAACCAGTATATATATTGCCTTTAGTATGAGACATCTATATCTTGATTATGAATTCTTAATACAATATTATTTTTATGTAGGTACATAACATTATTTCGAATTATTAACATTTACATTAAATTTTGTTTTTGGTAAAAAACGGTTTTAACATTAAAAAAAGACATGGGTGCGCCCGATTTATATAAAAAAATCTCAATTGTTAACTTGAACCAGTTACCTTTTCAAATACTTGTACGTAACTGAATGTGTTCTCCTTTCCATTAAAATACAAAAATATGTACCTTGCGCAGCTGGGTATATCTGCCCGTTATATTATATATTATTTATCCTATCACCGAAACACTGAGTGCCTTTGAATACATTAATACATCCATTACGTGTGTATATACATAATGTTGCTTTGTTAAATAAGGCTAAATGCGATTTCACTAACGAAAATCTAGCGTTTCGGTTTTTTTGTAGCATTCAATTTAAAACTGTACAATATTTTATATGGACGTACGTTTTTTCTATCATTTTTAAAGCAATAAATGATATCGCTTTCTTGTACACTTTTTGCTTTCAGAGAGCAGCTGTTCACACAATTCTCTAGACATTACTAGAGTTAAGGGGTTGCATCATCCCAGGGGCTTGAAAGTTATGAATAAAAGTAATTTTTTACAACGTGGTGATTAATTTTCTTCTGTTGTTACTTATTAAGGTACATATTTAAATATTCTTTTTTTAAATTTTTATTCTTTCTTGTTCTTAACACGCCTAAGTTTATTTCATAACATATTTATCATTATTAAAATATTTCTAAAAGTGGAGACCAAAAATTGTCCATTTATATTATATACACATTTTCTAAACTTCTTTTTTGTACTGTTGGTCTTTCGTGAATGTTAAATAAATAAATAAATAAAATAAAAAGGAAAATTTTTGAGAAAAAAAAAGGGGTGGCGTCATGTCTGTTCCCGTCGAGCTTCTCCGCCATGTTTAAGATAAAACGCTCCCCGTTTGTCTGATTAATGAATATATAATAATGAATTAATAAAAAAGAGGAGCACGTATTTATTTCAAAATGAAATATCAAGAAATTCTTTGTCCCCAATTTGGAAGAAAAAAGGTTTTTTGTAAGATAAGGGACAAATTGTTAAACTCCCCTAATTTTTATAAACGATTGGTATTAACTGTTTGACTTATATTTCTAAATAAGTAAACCTCTATCCATTTAAGAACGACAATCAAATTAGTATGTGTGAGCCGTGTGTATGAGGCATTGTTTATTTATGTTGGTGTTTGTATCCTTGAAAATTAATTACGTCGTACGCACCGTTTATGTTGTCATGTGACAAACTTAATTTGAAATTCCCTAGAAATTTTATATTTAAAAAAATTAAAATCTATATTTTAAAAATTTCTACGTCAACGACTAAATTGAAGGGTCAATTTTGATAATCTTTTTGTTTTTTTTTTTTATTATGATGATTACGTATGAAACGGGAGTGGTCACCGCGGAGGATTTTTTTTTTCGGCAGTCGACAGAATCCAAGAATTTTCCGCCAATGTTGAATATTTTTTAATAAAAAAAATCAACATTTTCTTAAAGGTATGTACTTTCATATAAATACGATACCAATACATACAGGTTTTCTTAAAAAATCACAAAAAATGCCTTTTGTCGCACTTCGCAGTTAGGTATTCCCCTTTAAATAACATCATGGAGAAAATAAAAAAGAATAAAAGTGCTTGAAGAAAATGCAATTTTCATAACACTATTTTCAGGTAACTTGATGGCGCCCAAAGCACACGCAATTTTCAAAACACTGTTTTCGAACTTAAAGTTGTCACTTATAGGAATTGGATAAATTGGATCACTCGTAAATCGCCACTTTAGCTTTTGATTGGATATTCGTGACTTCATTGTGTGAAAATATTCCCGTTGCATAATGCGCGCGCATTTCGATGCATGCTTTAATTTTGCTCTCTTAGCTCCTCAAAAAAATTAATTCTACAATGAAAATATTGAATCACCTAATAGTTTAAATATGTAATAGTTAAACTCAAATGTTATAAAAGCACAAAGAACAGAAAGCAATTCGTACGATACTAAATAAATGAGTGCCTGCATCTATATATATTTTAGAAATTCTACAGGGAACCGAGCTGTGTTTGTTTTAATATACGTCCAAGAGAAATGTTGAAAATACCATTGGTTGAACAAATCATGTTATACTCGAGCGAACACTGAGTTTATTTTTATACACGGCTACTATAGGATAAAAGTAAAACTAATTTTACTTAAATATTAATTATTCAAATACCTACAAAATATAATATGAAAAATAATAATATGCGATCAAAAACTGATGTCATTGTATAAAAAAGTTAAATTGATATTAAAAATTCTAAATTAGGAGGAATATGTTAAGTATATCAATGTATTAAAATTTAATTTTAAAATAGTTGTAAACCTCTTATAAGTATCGATTTAAGTACTTACAAAAATATAATAGAGGGGTATCTAAAGACTTGTAAAAAAGAAACATTATTTAATTAACTTCATTAAGTTAGAGGAATTGAAAAATAATCACTTTTTAATATATATAAAGCATAAATAAATAAAAAAATTGCTTATAAAACATTAATTGCTTTCATGTTTTTAAAAGCATATATCAATTGTAAAACTGCTAGTTTTGCTGAATAAAAAATTGAAAAATATATATCAACCAGTATTGAAGACCGTTGCGCAATGGCAGTTTTGGGTCTATACCTTCCGTAAGATGTATTTTGCCGTGGACTAAAGCATGTTGAGAATCAAATTCAACTTAGCTTTCTTATAAATACACAAAGAAAATTTCCCATTATGTTTTCGGCCAAAGAAACAAGGCTTCACTAAATTACCCTCAGAATACTTCCCCACGGAGCTAGACAGAAATAATTTTCCTTTCTGGAACGCAACTCTCCCCTCACTCACATTCATACATCTTCGCATGTAAGCTACTCTTGGCTTCTATGGGGCTTCTTCGATTTTTAAGGCTTCTGATGGAACTTTCTTCCAGTATAAGGTTTTATCTGGTTGTGTCATGTCTTTCGCAACCATCCTACTTCTGGTAGCATCTAGTGATGGTCAAAACCAAAATTTTAACAGGTTACACAATAGCCGTTATTTGAGATTTGTATCTCATTTTAAGGATGAATGATTTTTCGTAAATCGCCGGACAACTATGGGTGCAATAGACAACAGTTAAATCTCAGTAACCATTCAACAAGAGACTAACTAAGTTAGATAGTAACTAAGAGTAGCTTGTTGGTGTATTGATCATGACGCTCACTTAGTGATCTGATGGTTGATCCGGCAAGTTAGTCCTATTTTTAAAGCACAAGCATTTATTTCATTATACAAGATTCTTTTGAAAATAGTAAAAGTGTTGTTGTGACATGCAATCTGTGTTTGCATCTCTATTTAAAAAAAAATTGATACAAATCTCAAATAGCGGTTATTATGTAAGCGGTTAAAATAACGGTTTTGGTCATCACTAGACTGTCATCTACTCTCGAGTCACATGTTTTTATTATTATTTTCTATTCATTCAATCCTTCAACATACCCAAACCAACTAAGCCAATCTTTTAAATATTGTTATTTGTTCTACGCATAGCTACGTACATATACATTATCTGTCATAGATGTAACAGAAACCGGTTTTTGGAACCACCGTACTTTCTTAAGGGTAAACTACAAACAAAACCAAAAAATAGAGGCAATTATATATTTGTGTCAGGTGTTGAAGTTGTGCTAGATAGGAGACTGGTAGAGGTGGTAATAAATAGTGGGGGGGGGGAAAAAGGAGGCATATGATTTGGTGAATGAGAATATATTTAGAAAAGAACTTTAGAGTTTTCTTGTAATTAATTATTGATTCATTATTTTTTCTAGTGCCTCTTAGTTAACTTATCTCAATAATCATAATTTGAATCAATAATCAACATAAATAGTAGCTTGTTGGTCTTGTGTTTAGGACTCTCGCCTCGTGATCCAAACTTCACTTTACCAGTAATTTTACTCTACCAGCAAGTTAGTTATATTTTCATAGCTTAATTTGAAAACAGTAAGAATATTGCTGTGACACTTATTCCGTGTTTTCATCTCTATGTTTAAAAAAAAAAGAAAAAAAATCTGGTATTTTTAATTAGAGGTATTTCATGTAAACGACCGACGCCGACGGTGCTTAGCATACATGCAAAGTCAATTTGGGTTCAACAGGTATACGAGTAGAGAGGTGAATTTCAACTTGTTGAAGGAGAATGTCAAAGGGATTCTAAAAATTTCGTGTGCAACAATCGTTTTTGAAGGAGAAAATAGTTCTGCTGGGGTTCTGAAAACGGTTAGACTTGCGGCTGAAGCAGGCGTTTTTTATATGAAGATTCTTTTACATGTCGCAAACAAGAAAGTTATCTTCTAAAAAGTAAACTTTTCAAACCTTAATTTGGTATTGAACTAGAAACAGCCCATGAGTAATGATGGGAAATCATCGGAGAACATAAGAAATTATAACAATTAAATTGACAGAAATAATCAATAACTCAATTGATTTATCAAAAAATTTGGTTAACTAACTACTGAATACGCTGTTTCACTGCAGGTTAAAGCAGAGAGGATAGAATGCTATATTTTTCATATTCACACACCTTCTCATGCATTCGCTTGTTAAAGCTTTCAACAAGGCCAAGGTCTTTCGCGAATCGCTTCTTTTTCTTGCTTCCTTCGAAACTTGCTGCATGTATTTTATTTACCATTCTCTTATTTTAATAAAGGTTTAACATGACAAAACCATCTCAGCGATCCTTTCTTCATTCTGTGTACCCACGTTACAACCATTAGGTATTACATTGATATATAATTTGTACATTCTCAGTTTATCGAACACGAATTTTCCGCACGTGCATCTAAATGACCACATTCAGTCTACATTCATTGTTTTTTTAACAAATCTAGAAGTCACTTCCACACATTATCAAAATTAATTGAAATTATTAATAAAATTGATAAGAAAATTAGTAATTAATATTAAAAAATTATTTAATGCAAAAACGAAGTAATGAATTATTATATGTTAATTATCATAATTTCAAACAGCCATTTTCTTTCCCTTATTCTGGAGGAAAGTCTCTCCACGTATCTTGTATTTTTTTCTGTTCATCGTTATTCGCTATCAATTACCACAGAATGTAATGATTTTAGTCAGTCCAGAGAGCTTAATGGCGACTTGTCAGCTTCTTAATTTCCCTCGGGCAGTACTGCATTTGACCAGCGATTGTCCTATAAAGAGCGAAGTGACTACACAATTTCATTCCAATTTTTGGGATATTAAATTGACGATTGATTAATTTCTTTATTTTTGTTTAAATGTGCATAGTTTATACGTTAATATGTTTTGAAATAAACAAATTTAGCTTTATGCAATGCGGAATCTAAGAAATTGCATTAGTTTTCTTTATTGTGCATATAATTTTAAAAATTAATTATATAGGGTTGTTTTTTTTTACTTTTATAATAATATTAATTGATGTTACAGATAACTGCAGTGCAAAAACATTATTTTGATTATTTAATTGAGTGAAAAACAAAAAAATGTTACTTCTTCGTGAGTTAAAATATTTTCTTATATTTCATTACTTAAATTCGAACCTCACTCCAGACTAGCAAGTTAATCCTATTTTCATAGCACAAGCGTTTAGCTTAGTTTGAAAATAGTAAGAATATTGATGTGACACGTATTCCATGTTCGCATCTCTATTTAAAAAAAAATTCAAGAGTTTAAACGTCAACATTCAAACATAGATTTTTTACATGGATTAAGTGGAAATACAAGTAATTAATAGATTTCGTACCAAAAAAATGAACTGGAGTTACTGGTGTTCTATTTTATGTTATATTTAGTTTTTTGTTTCACTTAATTAAAAAATCTATGCAACATTAAAGTCAAATCTATCAATTGATTATTTAAATTTGTACTACATACAAGTTAAGTAATTTTCTCACTTCTATAGAAGCAGCCTCTTATCATCGTATAAATAATAACGCAATTAATTACATCTGGTAATGAGAAAGACATCTCTCAAAACTACCTATAGTAGTGATGAAATACTCAAATAAAGTCGAATAAAGTTCTAAAGTAAAACACGATGCGAATTTTGAAAATAAATTCCAAAATTCCGAAATGAACTCGTCGCTTCCAAGCTCTAATGAAATATTGATTGCAGGCTTACCTGTCAGTAATTACTCTGGCCGCATCCACCAGGCGTCGGCGTCGCGGCGCCTCTCTACGGAGGCGACATCTCTCCGGATCATTTGTAAGGGGCGGCTTCAGTAACGGGGATTTACCCCGAATCCGATAATTAAAATGCAGAATAATTTGTTAGACGGCGCGGTAAAACTACCCCTAATTTTGTGACATGACGGTGGTTCTCCGACCGGGGGGTGAAGCGTTATTCTGGATGGTGAAGTATTAAATGAAATTTTAATTTTAAAGAGGCTTGGAAAATTCTGAAAATAGTTTTCTACTTTAGATGCAAATCGATAAGAGGTCTACACTATAGTATGGAATAAAAATTTGAAACCCGAGAAGAATGAAAAGAAGTATGCTCCACATTTGTTTCTAGTACAATTCGATGCATGTGAGGTCGCCAGACTCCAAGCACAGACTAACATATTGAAGTCAGGTACCTACTTACTATAACTAAACAATATACAATACCTATATATAGGTACAGTGTATATGAGTACAGCAGGCTTATAAAGTTTATTCTTCTGATTATTCTTCCTTGATTGGAGAGATCTGGAACAAAAACAAGACGAGTGGAAGACTCTTGAGGAGGCCAAGACCCACCAGGGGTTATAGAGCCATAAGTGATAATGATGATGATGATGATAGTTTATTCGTGGACAGTTTCTTTATACCACTTTTTATTGATAAATCAATATATTTCGGAACCAATGGTCTCTTCGTCAAGTTACAAAGAATACTTAATAAAATTGGTACAATAGATATAAGATATGAACAAAAAAAGTTGAATAAGTATTTTAGAATTATTGTAAAAACAAATTAAAAAATAAACTATATATTTGCAAAATCGTAGTGGATTAAAATGAAAACGAGGCATTGACTGTGTACCAAGTTTTATTTTTTAACATAATAATAACATACTGAACGGTAGTTACATGATATTTATTTCCTTTAGTTTTCGACAACAATTTTGCTTAATGTTTTGCCTATAATAAGAAAAGTAACAGACAAAAGGTTTAATATCATAACTTCGATGTGTCTTATGAACGTACAATCGATCAATGTACTTCCTAGCATTGTGGTCATATATTTGAGACCAAATTGTTTCTTCGTGAAGTCAACATGTGGTGTTTTTAAGGTAAAGAGGTGCGCGCATGGGCGCGCCCTCTTCTTCTTCCCGATTACGATGGTATAACGTCACGGTAGCCAGTGTAAGTCCGCAGCGCGTATTTATACAATAAAGCAGAACAGTATTTATTACCGCCTGTTCTTTCACTAATCAAACCCCATATTCCCGATGTGGAAATATACTACGGCAGCTATTATGTTATGGATCGTCATTGAGGTCACTTGGAGGCTTGATAATAATTTCCTCAGTTTGTTAATTAAGGCAGGAGCGATTGATAAAAATAAAGTTTAATATCATCGACTAACGCTTTGTGATATATACGCACACACATTCGGCGCCGATGATAAACAGCGTACGATATTCGTTTCACATCAAAACTTGCCATATTATGTTAAGCTACATTTACATAAATAGCGAAACTTACATTGAACATAGGAAGATTCCGTGAGTACAGTAGTACTTATTTCTTACAATACTGACTATTACCATCAGCATCAACTCTGCAAAAAAAATATTAAAAAAATGAAATCATCTAAATGAAGTGAAGAAAATTTGTATTCTTAAACAGAGAAAAATGTTTAGCAAAATAGCATGAACAGGGCTCTAAAAAAATCTTAATATATATATATATATATATATATTGTGTGATTATAACACTATTGTTCGCTTCTCATTTAAAACATAAAACAATTGAAGTAAACTTACGTATTTTATTGTTGAAGTATTGGATAGCTTTAATTCACAATTTAATATGACCGACATTATTATGTTGAACCCACTCTGTTACCCTTACTTTAATGTATGATTCGTTCTAATCTGCTCCTTTATCCTAAGTTGCAGTCCCTTTTAGATCCATTTAATTCCCTTAGCTCACACAAAAAACAAAATGCGTTGCTTAATGGTACCTTTGTGGTGGAGAAAATAACAAAGTTTATATTCAATAATTCTAGTTTTGAAGCTCTCAAATAAATCTCCTTAAAATGTTAATGTGACGTTTCAATATATTTTCGAAATCAAATTAAAAAATGATGAAAGGTCCCAGATTATAATTGAAACAATATACCTGTAATCGAATTGTAAGATGTATTTGTAAGATGTAGGGAATGTAAGAGTTTGATAATTAAAATATCAGAAAATACAATAAAACTGTATTGTTGTGTTTTGATAAATCACAGACCAATAAACAGGCACGATTTTATATCTTATTTCATTCGAATAAGTTGATATCATTCATAATAAATGAATACAATCGTAAACTAAATAGCAAGTTCGTAAACTTTTAAGGACATTCGATATGATTTATATGCTAGAAACATAATATTTTTGAACACTAAGTACATCTTTGTTTAATTTATTATTAAAATTGGTGTCATATGATACCGCTTCTTGTATTCTATCTGATAAATATTTTAAAATGCTCTTAACAAATACATATTAATTACTATTTAGTTATCAATTTTATATACCAAAGGGGTATAAAAATGAATACAGGAAACACAAAAAATTCGTAACGCTAATTTTAAAATGCATTTTTCGGTGTAGTTCTCATATTTAAATTGAAAAAAAATAAAAGGTTAAAAAATACAATATTAATGATTTTTATACTTTTTTGTTTTTGTACTTTAGTTTGAAGTTTTCAGATTTATAATATAAAACATAGTTTTTATTTTTCGCATGTACGATCAACTTTTTTTGATGCAGTAGTCACAAATTTCTTTTGTGTATCTGCCGCTAGACGAATTAAATAATTTTAATTTTGGACACATTTAATTTAAGTCCCCGTTTACAATTGGAAGGTGTTCTTTAATATATGTTATATATTTATTTATTTATTTTACAGTTAAGTGTTTCTCCTTATAAAATAAAATAAAAGTTCGTAAAAATATAAAAATAACATAATATCACTGAACCGCGATAAATTTTCCGTGAGATGTATTAAGGAGAGGTCAAACGCGTTTTGGTTAACACGAAAGATAAGAAAAATGAGGCTCAGGGATATTATGCAAAGCCGGGGTAATTTGGGATGCTGAGCACAAATCGATATCTTGCCAGGCTTCTGCAGCGCTTCGTCTCTATGCAGAGATAAGATACAATATGAGCACAACAGGTACAGGTATATATTGCTTTTAGCACTTTGGGTGGGGCCGTTTGGGGCGTACAAGGTTTGCAAAAATATTATCCAATTTTTAAGACGTCAGTTGACGTTGTTCAAATAAGATCCGGTCCAAAAAATTATTAAATGTATATAAAAGTTTTAAAAAAACTGATCAAGATAACGATATAAATATTTTTTTCATGTAATTTATTTATATACTAATGACAAACAATTATTATCTTCTTCAAAAAGACCAACATTATTTTGTACTCACATTATTAATAAAATTGATTTGTGTGTTTGATTTTCTGATTGTTTACACCATTTATATGTTGAAAATATTAAAATGCTTAAGGGACAACGGTGACTTCATCAGGAAAAAATGTAATATTTTCAATATAAAAGTGGTGAAAATAAAAATAATTTTATTAATTATAACATTATTACCTTTGTGTACTTAAACATATCTTGGTAACGCAATAGCGCGTAGTGTGCCAGCTGTTTATTTCGTGTCAAACCTGACTATTTTTGTGAAAATGCGGGCAAGTCAGTACTCATGTAATGTTTAACCTTGTAAAATTAAAATTAATGAAATATAATAAAAATATAGTTTTTGTATTTTTATGGTCAATTAGAAAATAATACTTGCTGACATTTTTAGTCCTTCTTAAAAATCTACTATTTTTATGTGCCTATGTTTTTATTTTAATTATTAGATTTGTAAGGTTACATGTTTATTTTAAATGGAATTTTAATTTAAACAATTTTTTTATTGGTATTTCTTTCTAAATCTACCAGCATCTACTAAATAATAGAAGAAAACAAATATGTATGAAAATATAATTAATTTTAAGTTTTATAAAAAAAGACTACTTTTTTCATAACAAAATATATTAAATATTATGGCTTTCATATAAAGGTGTTGCATAAATACAAAACAATCAACGTTAATAGAGATCGGTTTTTTATAATAATATAAAATTATTTATTATAATTTTATTTAAAAATTTACATTACCTATTTCATTATTGAAAAACTCAAATTCTTGCAAAAAATATATAAATTATTATTTTGAATTATGAAAAGTCTAATATGATGTAAACATTGAATTATCAAAGATATTCCTGAATAAATTTTAAAAATTGACACATTTTAATACCTGAAAATTTATAGGTTCGTATCCCAGTGATTACCAAGTATTTATTTAATAGATATAATTTTTTTGATCATCTTTAAAATCTATTAATCGAATTTATTTGAAATATGAATGGTTTTAATATTGATCTATCAGACCGATAATCTGCACATTGAGTAATTATCTTTGCGATCGATCTCAATTGATTGGGTATACAAGGTAAAGTAGAATTATGATTGCAAGCATGGGGAACAAAAAGCGATTTTTTTATTTTCTAAACAACCTAAATACTATCGAAGAACATATTTTCGACAAATAAAACGATTTATAATCAAGAAAAATGAACAAAAAATATTTACTTAATATTTTTTTATAATATTTATAAAAAAAATGAGGGTATACAACACTGTTTTATTCCACTATATTTATTTTGAATTGTTAGAACGTTTTCGGGATTTCTCCCATTGTCAATAATAACACGTTTACAACTTGTTGTTATTGACAATGAGAGAAATCCCGAAAACTTCTAACAATTCAAAATAAATATAGTGGAATAAAACAGTGTTGTTTACCCTCATTTTTTAAATATTAAAAATGAATTTCCACAATGTTACAAACAAAAAACTTGAATATTTATTTCTTTATATATAATTACTAAGCTTATCTTTTTGAAAAAAGTTTACCCTTATTATTTCATTCCAAGAAATATTTACAAAAAACATAAAAGTTCACACTGCAAAAGCATAAAAGTAGGGACACGACTTGAAGGCAAGTCGTGTTTTTAAAGCTGTTGAAAAGATCAAAGCGTTTACAGTGGCCAGGATTTTTTGCTGAAAAAAGATGCATTTCCGCATCCTCTTCACTATCTTCTTTTGCCTACCGCGCGGATATTTCATTTCAAGCATTTCACCTGCAGGCACAAGCTGACAGAGATAAGCCATAAAGAGGCGCGCGCTACTAAATTTGTATTTATATTTTATTTTCATTTTATTTTATTTATTAATGATATAGTCCTAAATAAAAATTTTATATAATCTGAATCGTAAAGTTTTCATAGCTATCTAAGTACATAACATGAAACTATAAAAATTAAAGAATTTCAACAAAATAATTACAATGAATAATGGATTAAGTATGAAGGCAGCTATAAAATAGAAGATTAGTTGATTTGTCTGTATGTGTGTTTTTGAGCTTGAAATGTCTGATTTGTCTGTATGTATAAGCTTGAAAACGCACACACACACATACACATATATACATATATATAAATTAAACATCATCATCATCTTCATCCCCTTGTCCTAGTAGGGTCGGGGGCCCAAAGACTCGACAAGGTGTTTCCATGTTACGCTGTCTTGCGCTGTTTCTGCATGAGTCAACCAGTCGAGACTCGTTCTTTATTGTTTCTCCTAGAATCATCTGGGGAAAACCATCGGCCGTCTTTCTTCTGGGATTGCCAAGAAAATTCTTCTCGGTATTCGTTCCTCTGGTATTCTTAGAACATGTCCAAGTCACCTCATTTATAATTATTCTATTTTATTTTACTTTATTCAGAATTCAAACAGCTAATTTGATATTAAGAAATAGAACATATGATATTATAATAATATAAAGCCAATTATGTAAATTCACTTGATTACCTAGAGTACTATGTATTGTATACAAGAGAATAAGAAGATGTATTTAACAAATTCAATAAAAAGATCAAGGAAAGAAGATTTTTTTAAAAAAAGATATAAAAATAGATTAATACATGAAGAAAGTACGGTAAATTTATTTCTAGGTGGAGAAGAAGGACGGGGAAATGGTTTAGTAGAGGAAATATGGGATAAGGAATAAGATCTGTGTGTTAAAGATTAGTTATGTTAGTAAGGCCGTGTGGAGTTACGCAATGTGTTAAATGTGTGTTTTAATCTCAGTAGTTGTCGTTTTGAAGATATCGAGTTCACTGAAGAATGTGTTAAAATACGATGAGGCTCTTTAAAATAATGAGTTCTGTTTGGCGTTTGTATGGCAGTGTGGGAGATAGAATGTGACGTCAGTTCTGGTAGACCTAGATGGCACTCGAATGAGAAGTCGACTAAGTAGGTCAGGGCACTCTACTTTTGAATTAACTATTTTTTAGAGGATAATGACGTCATTTATATCTCTCGAGTATGTAAGGGTCGAATGTTAAAGAAGTGGGAAGACTCAGCGAAACTAGTTTGAGCTCGATAGCTACGAAGGTTTAAATATTTCAGGAATCGATTCTGTACTTTTTCAATTCTGTCTATATAGATGCTGTATTTAGGTTTCCAAACTTGAGAGGCGTATTTGACTATAGACCGGACATATGAGAAGTATAGTATCTTTATCGTGGTCATATTATTGAATTTTTTACATACTCGAAGGATGAAACCCAATATTTTAGTTGCTTTGGATGTAACATGGTCGATGTGTCTGTCGAAAAGTAATTTGGAGTCTAGTATAATCCCAAGGTCTCTGATTTCGGATGTCTTGGAAAGGGGTTGATTTTTGAGAAAGTAGGGGATGTTTATGAGTCTCTTATTTCTGGTAAACTGTATCATAGAGCATTTGTAAGTGTTTAATTGAAGGTTGTGATAGGTGCAGTAGGCGTCAAGGCGGTTCAAGTCGTCTTGTAGTTTGAGACAGTCCTCTATGTTATTATTGGCACTGAAAATTTTCATGTCGTCTGCGAACAATAGTGTATGTGTATTTAAGAAAAAGTTGGAGATGTTATTAATGTAGATATTGAAGAGGAGTGGTCCCAGGAGTGACCCTTGAGGAACACCTGTGTAGGAGTATGGGCTCCATTCTGAGTGTGCCTTATGTCAGCATTTCTCACTCTATCAGTCAGTGTGACGGACAGAGTGAGAAAGAGAGTGAAGACAATTACACCTCAAGGTATTAGAATTTTTCAACTTGCATGAGCTGGGTCCCCTGTAGGCTAATTGAGCACTGCTCTTGGTCTCTTTCTAAGACCATAAACTCTGTTTTGACAGTACTGATCTTCATCACAACTTGAGCGCACTTTTCTTCATCGAATGAATAAATTTATCCACTCCTGTAGGTCCTCTTGTGTGGGCGCCAGCCTCGCTATATCATCCGCGAAGAGTAAATAATCTATTTCCATATCTTTAACTCTAATGGCCCTCGTTGTTTCGTTTTTCTACATTTTCGGCGCTGTGACATTTTCTCTCCGAAATGTGAGCATATATTTTACCTGGTTAAGTCAGCAAGGTGATTCTTTGCCGTATCTCTTTTTAAAAATAGGGACTATCACTCCTGTTCGCCAAACTTTTGGGGCCTTGCTCCTTTTCAGCGCTACTGAAAATATGCAGGCTAGTCAATTTATTCCCTTATTATTCAGATTTTTCAGCATCTCAGGCCTTATCTCATCTCGGCCAGCCAACTTCGCATTTTTCAGAGACTTTAAGGCATCTTTTACTTCCTCTATTTTGATAGCACTGTCATGGCAATATGATGTTAGGGTGAACCACCACCAACCCCATGGCTGTCGGGTTAAAGATATTTTCAAATTATTTTTTTCATCTAACATATTTTTTCGTCCCTAATGAGGTTTACTGATTCGTCCTTGAAGCCCTATAAAACTGTTGTCCGTTCCGTAGACGCCTACTGTTTATCGAAACAGCTTTCCCGCTGTGTGGTTATTATTTTCTAGTTTTGATCAAAAATTTTCCCATGCTTGTTGTTTGGCCACCTTCACCACTCTCCTGGCTTCCAATTTTTTCCCGAGGTACTTCTTTTGGTTTTCTTTCTCTTAATTACCAATTTATACTCGTTAAGCTAGTTTCTTCTCTTGGATGGCTTTCCGTCCCATATTTCTATGGCTGATTCTACCACTATACTCTGGAATAGACTCCATTCACTCTCAGCATCTATTACATCATATTTTATTATTTGAAATATATATTTCTAAATCTCTTAATGGTGTAGTGCAAAACGTGAGCTCTGGCGTCGATATGTTTGCACAGTTTATTTTGTATAAATTTAGATATCAACAAGCCTATTAACAGATTGCAACTACATCATCAGCTATGGTGCTTTCAAATTTTAATAAATGTAACTGAAATAAGATTGGATGCAATATTGCTTGTTTCATATCTTCAGATTTTAATGTGCAATCTGGTTTTGTGATATTTACACAATTTGTTGTGTCTGCGTTTTTTTTTTTTTTTTAATATTTTTTATTTATTCATTTACTATTTTAAGCCCATTACTCTCGATTATTTTCAGCTAACTACGGTATTTCCATTGTCAATTAAGGTGTCCATTTCATTTATATGTCCTTTTCCATAAACCTGACAAAAAAACAAAACATTATTGTTTGTTACCTATTTTTTCGGTAAGAAAAAATTTCAAAATAATATTTAAAAAACAAAGATTTTTTTAAATATGTTGACACTCGAATAATTTTTCAAGGTTTGTTTTTACGCTTTCCTCTCTTTGAAATGTATTTTTTTATGATTTTCAATGAAATTTATCTAAATATAAAATTAATATAACCAAGAATCCAAATCTCGGGAGAAGTCGTTCTAACTAGTTCACTAAAAATTTAGTTAAAATTGTAAAATTGAGATTGCATTGTCTATATTTGTAGAAAAAAATGCGTTGAAACAAACATAGTTATAGCTAAACCGCATTCAAAAGAATGTGTGAAAAAAATATGTGTGTTGTTACGATGCAAAAAATGAACACAAAATAGGTTTTTTTAGTAAGTAACTAATCTTTTTTAAACTTAAATATATATATTTATTTGATTTATCATATTGAGGCTTGTAATACGGCCTTGCCAGGGAACTTTCCCTCGTTTTCTTCTTACCGGACAAAGCTAGGGAATAGTTTTTTGATTGTGGTCGACCTATAAAAATATATATACATAACTTAAAAAAAACTTATAATGTGTGGATGTTCTTACGGTGGAATTGGTGAATGTTGCATTGTGTAACTTAATGATTAATTAAGCTAGCTCTTAAAGGTCATGAGCCCTGTGGTCATCCTATAAAGACTTTCATATGCGTTTCCCAAATAGATATCTTGAGACTTTTTGTTTTTAGAATTTATCTTAACTAAAAAATAATTATCATTCTGTCAACAAAATCAAGTAAGTGCATTTTCAGAAAAAAACACTTAATATTATTACAAATTAATCTGTCTGAAAACATGAATCGTAAATTTGTTTGTTCACTTTAAGAGTATGAAGCAGAATTTTACAGAATTCGAGTGAAATTAATTATAAATTCTTATAATATTTTGAATATGCCATTTGATTTATTTCAATAAAAATTACGGTTTGTCAAAGGCACAAACGCAAGGGCCGAGTTTAAACAATTTTATTTTTGGGTACTTTACAATTTGTGTTTTTATTGTATCACCTGCTATTATTATCTTTAAATAATTCAATTATTAAACGTTCTTTCAAATTTTCAAACAATTTTTTTTTTGTTTGCACACAATATATTGAAAAATATATGAATGTTCCTAAATATTAGGTCCTTACATATGAAATTGGCGTTTTGCCGTACTGGCAAATTTGATCTCAAATATCTTCTCTTTGGTTCGGAATTCCAAATCAAAATTTATACAGCTATTTACTCATGTATTTGTGTTTTGAAAATTATAATTCATTTGTTTTTTCCCCAATTGTTTTTTTCTTTGCGTCACTCAGTTTACAAAATGAAAAACTTTAAATATCGCGTTATTTACGAGTACGAGTTCCACCGTGGCACCAGTGCTGCAGAAACGGCTCGAAGGATTAATGATGTGTAAGGCGACGGTGCCGCAAAAAAACACAGTGCGTTTTTGGTTCCAACGTTTTCGTTCTGGAAATTTCGACCTGCAGAACAAGCCCCGTGGACGGCCGGAGACCAAAGTTGATAATGAAGAATTGAAGGCTATTGTGGAAGCGGATCCATCGCAAACCACATCCGAGTTAGCTGCAGGCTGCGGTGTTAGTGATAAAACTGTTTTAATCCACTTGAAGCAAATTGGTAAGGTGAAAAAGCTTGAAAGGTGGGTACCTCACGAATTGAGTGAAGCAAATCAACAAACGCGCGTTGACTGCTGCGTTGCATTACTCAACCGGCACAATAATGAAGGGATTTTAAATCGAATCTTTACCTGTGATGAAAAGTGGATCCTGTACGATAATCGGAAGCGCTCATCGCAATGGCTGAACCCTGCCGAACCAGCCAAACCATGCCCCAAGCGAAAATTGACTCCAAAAAAGTTACTTGTTTGCGTTTGGTGGACTAGTGCTGGTGTCGTTCACTACAGCTTTCTTAAATCTGGCCAGACGATTACGGCAGATGCCTATTATAAGCTAGCTGCTAAACAACCGAGGCTGGTTAACCGCTCTAGGCCACTGCTGCTTCATGATAACGCTAGACCACACACTGTACAACAGATGGCTACCAAATTAGAGGAGCTTCAATTGGAATGTCTAAGACATCCACCGTACTCTCCGGACCTTGCCCCAACAGATTACCATTTTTCTCGAAATTTGGATAATTTCTTGCAAAGGAAAAAATTCAACTCCGATGGGGCAGTCCAAACCGCCTTCAAAGATTTTATTGATTCCCGTCCGAATGGTTTTTTAGTAAAGGGATCGATGAACTACCTATGAGATGGCAAAAGTGCATAGATAGCAATGGTACATACTTTGATTAAATAAATATATTATAATAAAAAAAAATCGGCTTTATGTTCCTCCCATACTAAACGCCAATTTCATATGTATGGAACTAATATGCTCCGTTTATTATTTAGATCAAAGCGAATTACTTTGGTCTAAATAATTAAAAACAATGAAATATAACTTTTTTGAAATATTATAAAGCTTTACCTGGAAATATTGAAGTGATTGATTGATTCAAGTATAAAAATATAATTTAAACAATTTTTTCATTCAACAACAAGATACTAATTTTGATCGCAAATTGAATATCTTTCATAGTTTTATTTCAATTTAAATTACATCCAAAACAAAAAATTATTAGGCAAGAATTGTAAATAATAGATGAATGTAATATAATATATTATGATATATTATATATTATTATATGTATGATATAGTATTTTTACTGAGGTGTTTTATTGTATCTAGGCTAATAAATGTATTTATTTTATCAATGTCAAAAAAAATTAAGAGTACCTACTTCATCTCTAGTTGACTCCATAAAAAAAGATTTAGATTAGGTATTGAATTTACAAACATCATTTTCGTTAAATTGAAAATCATTGAAAAAAGAATTTTGTGCAAAGTTTGACGGATTTTAAAATAACCTTCTATAATATCTACATGTCTATTATTACCGAAAATAATATTATTTCAGTAATTATCTGAGTTTTTACGAAAATAGCTTCATTTTTATACGCCTATTTTTAATTTCGTGCGAAAACACCCACAGGTATCATGGTGTCTACGTGACGTCAAACGTGAGTAAAAATTACATTCAGTCTACGACAACAGCTCAAGAGACACGGTGATGGTTACTTATGCGTGACGTCATTCGCTGTGATCGGCGTTTCAATTAAAATGGCCGATCGCAGAATTTTATTTCTTTATTTTATTGAAGATGTGGCGATCATTTTATTGCTTTTCGCGGTGCATTCCAGTGGAGGATGTCGGCCGGCAGGATAGAGTGTGAGCCAATTACTGGTGTGTGTGCCAATCATGTGTTACGAGGATTCGATTCATCGTAAAACCGTGCCGGGATGTTCTGTGCCGTTCGAATAAAGTTGGTGTCATCGAATAAATTCTAACCGCAATAAATAATATTCATAAGTAGGGTTGTTTTACAAATTTTAAAATGTAATATTCTTCTTCTTTTTCAATAGCCTTGCAGCAAACGTCAAGCTTCGACGTCCTGAATATTTCATTATACTGATAGAGATGTTGCATAATTTAAATTATGCAAAATCTCTACTGCGTATTTTTTGTCATCTTCCCAGCGTAGTCAAAGTATTTTCATTCCTCTCTTGCCGACTCGGAAGCCATTAAGGATTACTTTGGGTATTTGGGCTCCTTGCATCTTTTGAAAGTGAATCGCCCCTATGAGTCGCTCTATTCTCTGGTGGACTTATAGTCTGGATTTCTGAAAAATGTTTTAAGACTTCTTTTGTATCTTATTTTCCCATCCCATACAAGATCATAAATCCTCTGATTATTTAATGTTAACAGGGCTAATTATAAAATAAATATTGCGAAAAACTAATCGAATAGATTAAATTAATTTTAAAAATCTAACAAGATAACAAACAAACATATTGATTTTTTTAATGTAAACCGGTTTTAATATCACCGTATCTTCATCAAAACGGACGCACAAGTTATTGTGACTAGTATGATAGTGTTTAGGAGAAGGTTCTCGTCGCTTCTTGGTTATACCATGCTTTTCCAGACGTTTGTAGACATTTATTGAAGGTTGTATACTACCCTAGATGTTATAGGCCGTTCTTGATACTTCGATATTATTGTTCGAAGTGATATATCACCAAGCGTATATTCTTCGTTTGAAAATAAAGATATCCCAATATGCCTGAAAAGAAAAATGTTCGATACATGTATCCTACCGATGTTGACATATGGACTAGAAACAGCAACACTAAGAGAAAGAAGCATACAAAAATTAAAATGTACACAGCGGGCCATGGAAAGGCAGATGCTCGGCGTAAGTCTTCGAGATAAAATCAGAAATGAAGAAATAAGACGCCGAACAAAAGTTGCCGATATAATGGACCGTATTGCAAAACTAAAATGGCAGTGGGCTGGACATATGGCTCGACAGGAGGATGCTACATGGGCACCCAGAATTATATAGTGGAGGCCCTGGACAAAAAATAGAAGCGTCGGAAGACCTCCCAAAAGGTGGTCTGATGACATAGTCATAAACAGAGATGAGTGGAAGAAAATGGAAGAGGCCTACATCCAGCAGTGGAGAGAAACAGGCTAAGGAAGAAGAAGAAGAAGTATATTCTTCTTAGAATCTCGTTACAACAGATTACATTATATTTATGTTGTTAATCGGGATTCGCGGTATTGCAAATATATGTATATTAAAAAAAAACGTGATAGAATTATGAGGGGCTGAATCTAGGCATATTATGTCTGTCGGAGGCTAGATATAAAGTTTATTTATTAGTTTAGGCTTTAGTGGGGCTTAGTTATAATTTTAACATAATACACTTTGCATAATATACTTTGCCGTATTTAATATCAGTTTATTATTTACATACTCCTGTGGTGAATTTAAAATGTATTTATAATTAAATTCAAAACTTTGACGTTAATTTGAAAGCATTATATTATAGTATCACGTTGGGGTCATCAATTATGGAGGCAGCAGATATATATGTTACTAGTTTGGAGGTAATATTATGTGGCACTTATCTTCGAGTAAGTGTTTATGATATGCCATCAAAAGGATGAGAGGACAGTATTACGCCTCCACAGCCTGCCTGCCATGTTCATTTCATGTTGCGTGTGTGTGTTGTATGAGAGCCTCTCATGATATTCATCTTGTAAACATAGACAAGCAGCAGGGTCGATCGATATAAAATTGAGCGTTCTGTTTTCTTACAATTATCACGAAAGTTTTTGTTTCATTAAAGCAAGAAAAAACATTGGTACTGGCAGGCAGTACGTAGTCATGAGTACAACGTGAAAGGTAGAGTAAATAATCTTCTGGGGATACTAATTAAATAAAAACTAGGACCCCGGTATTGGAATAATTCGGAAATCCAAAGATTTAAGCGATCACACATAAAATAATAAACACTAACGGGTTTATTATTTTTGATATAAGTAAGCTGAACTCCATTACAATATAAAAATAATTATCATTTTGATTGAAATCAATTTTATAAGGGGGACATTGTCAATGTATGAGAATTGAAATCAATGGAGTCGAATCAAAAAAATGGTTTTTGTTATCTCTCTGCTGGCTTTTTTCAAATATGATATAGATAATAAGAAGAAAATAAAAATGTTAATATGTGGAATTTTTTAACAGATGATTTAATTGGGTGAAAACAAACTATGTTATCCTAATGTCAGTTTTATTATAATAATATAATTTACTTTTCAAGTTTTGCAATATCAGACTCTCTCTTGAACAGGTGAAGTATTTCATTTATTCAGTATTAATAAGTATGTTGACGAGACATAGTAGTCTTGGAACTTGAGTAGTCAATTTCTTAATTTGAATAAAACTCACTTAGAGATAAAACTCATGAATAATCTCTACAGCATTAGAGCCAAATCCATAAATAATATTTTTTTACAAAATTCGACACAATTGCGGCTCAGGTAGTTTCCTTCAACATCTTTTGCAATGTAATATATATTATATTAATACTTGTTTACCATTCACAACCAATATGTTTAAAGTAATTACTATCATTTTATTATATTGTTATATATTAGGTCCTTGCGTATGAAATTGGCATTTTGCCGTACTGGTAAATTTGATCTCAAATATCTTCTCTTTGGTTAGGAATTCCAAATCCAAATTTATACAGCTATTTACTCATGTATTTGTGTTTTGAAAATTATAATTCATTTGTTTTTTCCTCAATTGTTTTTTTCTTTGCGTCACTCAGTTTACAAAATGAAAAACTTGAAATATCGCGTTATTTACGAGTACGAGTTCCACCGTAGCACCAGGCTGCAGAAACGGCTCGAAGGATTAATGATGTGTATGGCGACGGTGCCGCAAAAGAAAACACAGTGCTTTTTTGGTTCCAACGTTTTCGTTCTGGAAATTTCGACCTGCAGAACAAGCCCCGTGGACGGCCGGAGACCAAAGTTGATAATGAAGGATTGAAGGCTATTGTGGAAGCGGATCCATCGCAAACCACATCCGAGTTAGCTGCAGGCTGCGGTGTTAGTGAGAAAACTGTTTTAATCCACTTGAAGCAAATTGGTAAGGTGAAAAAGCTTGAAAGGTGGGTACCTCACGAATTGAGTGAAGCAAATCAACAAACGCGCGTTGACTGCTGCGTTGCATTACTCAACCGGCACAATAATGAAGGGATTTTAAATCGAATCATGACCTGTGATGAAAAGTGGATCCTGTACGATAATCGGAAGCGCTCATCGCAATGGCTGAACCCTGCCGAACCAGCCAAACCATGCCCCAAGCGAAAATTGACTCCAAAAAAGTTACTGGTGAGCGTTTGGTGGACTACTGCTGGTGTCGTTCACTACAGCTTTCTTAAATCTGGCCAGACGATTACGGCATATGTCTATTGTCAGCAACTGCAAACCATGATGGAAAAGCTAGCTGCTAAACAACCGAGGCTGGTTAATCGCTCTAGGCCACTGCTGCTTCATGATAACGCTAGACCACACACTGCACAACAGACGGCTAACAAATTAGAGGAGCTTCAGTTGGAATGTCTAAGACATCCACCGTACTCTCCGGACCTTGCCCCAACAGATTACCATTTTTTTCGAAATTTGGATAACTTCTTGCACAGGAAAAAATTCAACTCCGATGGGGCAGTCCAAACCGCCTTCAAAGATTTTATTGATTCCCGTCCGAATGGTTTTTTTAGTAAAGGGATCGATGAACTACCTATGAGATTGCAAAAGTGCATAGATAGCAATGGTACATACTTTGATTAAATAAATATATTATAATAAAAAAAAATCGGCTTTATGTTTCTCCCATACTAAACGCCAATTTCATATGTAAGGACCTAATATTATATACCTAATACATTTTCCGCACCCAAACAGAAATAGTTGTACTATGATCACAAAATTGAAAAATTTTGAGTGTGATTGATTAAATAAGAGATACAAAAGTTTTTTTCTAGTTCCTCATATAGCCACAGTTAATAAAGGATTAAGAATCCATTGTTTCTAACTTAGATGAAGCAAAGATTTAAAAATATTGAACTTTTTATATTATTATTTAAGAGTTTGATTAAACAGATATAAGAATTTAATTGAGTCATATGGAACAATCTCCCAAATAATGCCGTTCACATGAGTAATTTAGAGAGAGTCTTATGACATGAGTAATTTAGAGAGAGTCTTAAATAAATTTATTCTAATTACCAATTTTAAATTAAAAATACCTACCATCTAATAACATCGCAATTATAATAATTTCGTTGTCTGTCTGTCCGTCCATCCGTACGTCTGTCCGTCCATTCGTCCACGTAATTTCGCATAACGTCCGTTATTTTTTTCTTTCGAATAATTTTTTTTGAAATTTTTCTTTCAAGAATTTTTTTTAAATTTTTTTTTACGAACAATTTTTTTAAATTAATACTTATTCCTTTGGAATCGGCAAGTAAAAGTACCGTCATTTTTGATTATAACATTGTGTTAGATGTTTTTGCCTTCTTGAAAAATTAGAGACTACACAAATAGTAACGGATCTTGTCCTTTTACTAAAAATAACATACTGAACTAACGACTGCTCGTATCTATAAGATATCTATTTGCTTGCATGTTCAATCACGAGAAACTAGAAGTTAGCTTTTGCCTTTGAAATTGAAGCCACTAATTCTTAAATTCTCCACTGCAAAGGCTTCCTTGCAGTGGAGAAACAAGCAAACAGATATGAGCAGTTAGACGTTTTTGCCACTAATCTTATTAAAATCAAATATAACAAAAAAAAATTTGTAAGATAACTAAACTTTGTCTATTGAAACTAAAAGAAATTGAGTTTAAATATCAAAAAGTCGTTTGTAGAAAGTTCTTACAATTATCGTTTCGGTAACTATCAACATCTCGGTTCTTTTTATGTGCCAGATCTCATAGTCTGGGTGTAAATTGTTTGATGAGATAAAATAAATGTTTTTGTGTAAAACGTTATAATTATATCTATAAATATTAATACTTACATCTACTGTAGCTTATATTATTGCTTAATACTGTAACACCTTATCTATATTATAAGTAAAAGCCGTAATGGGCGTTAAGTAAATAAATATATGATTCATCTATCCCATCCTAAGAAGTGTAGTGATTTATTAGCCAAGTTCATGGAACGGTTTCAGCTTGTCACATTGTCAACTTTTGTCCATATATTAGCTGTAGCACATGAACTAATAAAATACAGTATCTCACTAAATGGTAAAAGCGACAAAATATTTTGAGTTTGTCTAAATTTTTCAGAACGCAGTAATGAATTTGGAATTTGGTCCTGACGAAGAGACGGGTACGTCTCAAAACCAGTAGACCTAAAATCTGGTAGTGGTTTTTACTGAGTTAACTAAAAATCTGTTATAATGTCTAACCACAAAGTTAATGCTTTAAATATTTATAATATTAATAATATCATTTTTATTTATTTGCATTACATGCTAATTTACGAGTACGAGTAGATTTTTTACATGACAGATGAACAACTATAAATAAAAATATTATTTTCTATTAGAAATATGATTAAAATTATTTTTTGTATAGTATATGATAGGTGTCAGATGTGATAGATTCAGCTATCCTGGCTACTTCGGTATACTTTAATCCATTTTAAAAGCAGACATTTTTCGTATTATTTGGGTGATCATCTTTTTTAGAAACATAAATTAATAAATACATAATTTATCTAATTATTCATGAACTTGTAACGTACTATGTCTAATATCTAGTATTAATAGTGCCCCTTTACTAGGATAATCATGTAATATTAAAGAAATTTAAATATTATTTTAGTTTATTTTTTATTAAGTAATATTCATCGTTACTTCCTTTTTATGTTTTCGCTGGCCAATACTTTTATCCATTTCATAATGTGTTTCTTAAATATTACTCACTTGTTGAATTTTCTATTAAAATTTGTACTTTACAATTAAGTAGAGTTATATTTAATGGATCTCTGCCCAAATGTTGTATTGTAGTCGGTATTAAGTATTTTTTTTTTACTGTCAAGTGGGTTAAGAATGCTGTGTTTTTTGTTGGTAAGAATTTTTATGTTGGCGAATACGTAAATTTTTTGCACATATTTGTTAGATTGTCGAAACATGAAATTCTTTGAAGATAACTTTTGAGCTCTATCGAATTGGCATTTTTAGTTTTACTTTTATGTGCTCTAGAAAGTTGTCTTATACGTGTGTATGCTGCATCTCCCAATCCGATTATACCATATTCTATTTTTGATTTGTAGAGTGCATTGTATAAACATTTTTAATGTCATTTTAATATACGACGTTTCTTATGTTGTACAAAAATAAGTATATAAGTTAAGTAATTTTTTAGAAATATTAGGTCCTTACATATGAAATTCACGTTTTGCCGTACTGGCAAATTTGATCTCAAATATCTTCTCTTTGGTTAGGAATTCCAAATCCAAATTTATACAGCTATTTACTCATGTATTTGTGTTTTGAAAATTATAATTCATTTGTTTTTTCCTCAATTGTTTTTTTCTTTGCGTCACTCAGTTTACAAAATGAAAAACTTGAAATATCGCGTTATTTACGAGTACGAGTTCCACCGTGGCACCAGTGCTGCAGAAACGGCTCGAAGGATTAATGATGTGTATGGCGACGGTGCCGCAAATGAAAACACAGTGCGTTTTTGGTTCCAACGTTTTCGTTCTGGAAATTTCGACCTGCAGAACAAGCCCCGTGGACGGCCGGAGACCAAAGTTGATAATGAAGAATTGAAGGCTATTGTGGAAGCGGCTCCATCGCAAACCACATCCGAGTTAGCTGCAGGCTGCGGTGTTAGTGATAAAACTGTTTTAATCCACTTGAAGCAAATTGGTAAGGTGAAAAAGCTTGAAAGGTGGGTACCTCACGAATTGAGTGAAGCAAATCAACAAACGCGCGTTGACTGCTGCGTTGCATTACTCAACCGGCACAATAATGAGGGATTTTAAATCGAATCATTATCTGTGATAAAAAGTGGATCCTGTACGATAATCGGAAGCGCTCATCGCAATGGCTGAACCCTGCCGAACCAGCCAAACCATGCCCCAAGCGAAAATTGACTCCAAAAAAGTTACTTGTGAGCTTTTGGTGGACTAGTGCTGGTGTCGGTCACTACAGCTTTCTTAAATCTGGCCAGACGATTACGGCAGATGTCTATTGTCAGCAACTGCAAACCATGATGGAAAAGCTAGCTGCTAAACAATCGAGGCTGGGTAATCGCTCTAGGCCACTGCTGCTTCATGATAACGCTAGACCACACACTGCACAACAGACGCCTACCAAATTAGAGGAGCTTCAATTGGAATGTCTAAGACATCCACCGTACTCTCCGGACCTTGCCCCAATAGATTACAATTTTTTTCGAAATTTGGATAACTTCTTGCAAAGGAAAAAATTCAACTCCGATGGGGCAGTCCAAACCGCCTTCAAAGATTTTATCGATTCCCGTCCGAATGGTTTTTTAAGTAAAGGGATCGATGAACTACCTATGAGATGGCAAAAGTGCATAGATAGCAATGGTACATACTTTGATTAAATAAATATATTATAATAAAAAAAATCGGCTTTATGTTCCTCCCATACTAAACGTCAATTTCATATGTAAGGACCTAATATATAAAATTTTTATTTAAAGTTATCACATTTAAAATTTTCTTCAACTCCTCTTCTCCTAGGTATTTACCAGTCTTTTCAGTTCAATTGTTAAATTGTTCTGGTTGTCTCTTAATTAAGTTTATTATGACAGTTTTTGATACACTTTTAAAATTGTATTTTATTCATTTTGTTGTGAAATGCTGAACGTGGTGTATTTCGTTAAAATGTTTTTTATATGGTATTTGTGTATTCAACTGGAAATATTAGACAGCGTTGCTTTGGAATAATCTCTCCGCATTTGTACCATATTTTGGCGGGTTCAGTATGATGTGAGTATTTGTTCTGAAAATATGAATATGTCCACCCGTCCAGAGACAAATTCTTCGTGTCGACGCGACACGTATTGTATGAGTGCGCGTGTACTGTGTAAGATGTATCAGTGGAGATAGGAAAGGTAGATGAATACAGGGTGTGAATTATACTCACGATTAACAATGTTGATTTAAAGACACAACATTAAAAATGTGGCGTGGAGTACAGTAAATAGTGCGATGGCTACGGCTGTCGGCAAAAGAGTGGGCAACCAGGACCTAATCGGTCGCATCGAGCCTCTGATTGGTGGCTGCCGGCTCGATGCGTATGTCCAGAAAACGCCGCGGATCCTGACTACCACAATATTTTGAGTCCACGTTTATTTATGCATTCAGAAAATAAACCTGTTCCACCCCATTCTGTAAGAAGAATATTAAAAATGATGTTGGGTATTAAGTGAAAATACGCTTTCAATTTAACTTTTAACATTCTAACGGAAACAGTGCCGCACTCGAATTATTTAACATTTTTATGTTAACAGCTCGACTCGGCTCAGTCTTTCATCGGACAACTGCATAAAACATTAAGAGTACATTGAAACAGTGCTGTAGAGAATGCAATATTTTCACTGCATTATGCATTCCCTAAGTTGGCTTTCCTTCCGTAAGCCCGCTGACAAGAATTTCCGGATAAACGTAGCGCAGTCGACATACGAAGTACAAAAACACACAATTAAAGCTTTTAAAGGAGTAGGTACGGTAAAGTAAACTTTTTAAGTACATTTTAAAATTAAAAAATATTGAACTTAGAATATTAAAAACATACATTTCATTTTTCTTGATACATGAATTTAATGTTCATGTTTTACAAATAATGTCTTATATTTAAGAAACTGACAGATAAATTCTGTTTTGAAATATAATTTATGAATAATAACAATATGTGACAATTTTTATTTACTAATGTGTTGTTTTTATTTTTCGTTTTATATCAATTAAAATCGAGCTGGCATATCAAGTGTATGAATACGAAAATGTAATGATTCGAAATAAATTCTTTAAATGAAATAATTTAGTGAAAATATATTTTTATTTTTTAATCACATCATCTACATTTTGTAAATGACTACTTTTTCTTTTACTGCATTAGTTATTAAAACATTATGAATAAGACGTCATAATTGTGTATTTATTCTCTTCTTTACGTTATAATTTTATCATTTTTATTTTACCATTTTTAAACTTTTTCCTTATTGCATTTTGTTTTTATTAAATTGCTTTGAAAATGTTTTCATAACTGTCTCTACTCTTACACACTCTTTAATCACTTTACACACTTGTACTCTTCCGCTAAATATGAATCCTTGATTTTTATAAAGGAGAAGAAAATGTTTATTTTAATAATGTATAGGTATGTTAATTTGTACTTTTTTAACATTTCAAATTGTATAAGTAAACAAAAAATTATCATATAATTCCATAATATTCGTATTTTGATACCTTTATGATAACCAACACTTAATTAATGAACCTATTTTGTTTATACACGTTGTAAGATATTTCTAGTTGAATAATGTCCTTGAGATTTCATCCAAAATGTAAAATCATATTTTCAACAACAAACTGCACACATTCTTTGGCCCGCCTCTTCTACACAACAGTGGCATGCTGTGTGATCCAGTAGCTTTGTCGTGGCTCCATAGACTTACTAATATTTATAGAATAATCAAACCAATAAAAGATGTGATCATGCCACTATGCAAAGCTTAAGGTCCCCTACGGAAACTATAGGGCGGAAACTACAGAGCTGTAAGCCGTCAAGCTAAGATTAATTAATTAATTAGACGTTTTCATGGATAAAAGTGTTTTCGATCTGTAAAAGGCATGTGCGAGAACTTTATAAACAGTATTTTCTAATTATTAGAAGAATGATAACCTTTTTGGCGGGTTTGTGTATAGGTAGGATGTCCACCCGCCCAGAGGCATATTCTTGTGTCGGCATTTGACGTGTATTGTGTCGCGTGATATGTGTGAAATGAACCAACACAAGAAGGATGAATGAATGGATACAGGGTGCAAATGATGCCCACAATGAATTGATGCCATTTATTTGTGAGAAGTTACACATGTGGTTGCATACAGGAATATTACTTGGTAGTTATACGGCAGCCGGTGACAGAGTGATTGTAACTGTATATGGCCGGGACTGCGTTAGCTGTACCGAGTCCCGATTGAGTGCGGCTAGAGTCGCGACGGCTCTGAACCACCACAACCTCACACATCATTATATCACAGGTGATATGGTTCTTCTTTACAAAATTTTATATTATATGTTGGACGGCCCTGACCTTGTAGCATGTATCAATTATAATATCCCGTCCTTACATAGAACTTGACAAATTCTCACATTTCATTGCCATAATTCCAATACTAATTATCAGTCATATTCTGTAATTAGCAGAATATTGGGGACTAGTAATAAATTTGGTTGTATGACTGATGTTTTCAACGACAGTCTGGAGAAAGTAAGGTTTACACTTAAAGAGGTAACACTGCTTCGTTACTGACTTCAACTGTTAATATATACATGTAATGGTGGGTAATATATATTTTTTATACACAGTGCTGCTCTGTACTTTATATTTTTAATTTCTGTACTCATGTTTTGGTGCTATACCTGACAATTTTTATATTTTGCTACTTAAAAGTAATGTTATTTAATGTATGTCCGTTTTGAATTTTATGTTATATTCTTTATGTAAAAGTAAAAATAAAATAAATAAATATCCCTTATAAAGAGTAGTTACATTGTAACATATAACATCATGATTTGATAAAAAAAGTGTAAAAATACAGCTGTAAAATGTCAATGTGACTAATCAGTAATTATAGGATTGATTTTTGAAAAAGCTAGAGATTGGAACAAAGAGTTAGTGCGGTGAAAATGCAGTCACGCAGGAATATGGTTGGAGAGTGAAAATACGATGGAGTGAGCAAAGAAAACATTTGAAAACGCTGTAGTTTTATTTTTATTTTAGTCGACAGAATTAGAAAGGCTCGATTAGATGGTTGGAGCATTTAAAACTTACGAAAATGTAAGAGAAAAGAGAGAAAAGTATAGAAAATAAATTAAGGTATTGGAAAAACAAGGCATTACCACTTTATCAAGTACACAAAAAATTGATGGGTGGTACTGTTAGATGCTTGAATAATCGAAAAGCTTATATGAGAAGATGTATGAGAATGAAGAGGCTAGAGTGATATTTCAGTCTTAATCCGAATGCAGTATTCCATATATTCTCCCTGTCCCTATGGAGAAATCGCGCGATAAATTAATTAATTTTTTTTAATAATAGATATTGATAATTATAAAAGCGGTTGAAGCAACCCTGAAAGGTTAGCGTAGTATTTTTAATTATAATGCATCGAGCTTACGAACATTGTTATAAACTTTATTTTCAAAGAGAATTTATCCATTATTAAACATTCCCCGGATTTCTCGAAGCTGCACAAATCGGTTACGAGAAAAGCAAAGTTAATTTTTGTTTTCCATTGAGCTTTTATTGCATTTCCTGTTTTTCATAACGTTCCGAAAGCAAGAAAATAATGGGTTACGGAGGGAAAATTCGCATTCTCATGTCTTGACTGCATAAAACCCGGAACGTCAAACGAAATCTACCCCCAGGGCTTGCATCGGGAAACCGCAGCCTCCCGTGCTGCAATAATCACACTCCGTTTTTAATTAGTCAAATACGTGTTTGCACATTGGAATGTGCAGATGAGGAAAATGTAAAAAGTCAACAAACTTTTATCTTTGTTGTGGCTGCTTAGATTAACACACTGAAATAAATACTGTCACCTGTCGTGGCTGCGGGAAGAAAAACGAAACGCTAAATACTGATTAATTAGTTAAACAAACGTACAAAGTCCCTTAAAACTATTTTACTTAACGCTATTATTTGAAATAAACTATTTCGTAAATCTATCACTCGTAAATATATACTTTATATTCGATTTAAGACTTTATTCACTATTCACTAGAACAATCCATCGAATTTCGGCACGTATTACTATTCGCTCCAGTTTATTTCGCACAAGGATAAGTACTACACTTTATGATTTGTCGCTTAGTGCACATATCTGATGGTAACACTGTTTTCACTTCGTGATTCACCGCTAGAGCCGCATAGTAGGCAACGTCAACATAACAATGGCCTTCCGCGGCCTGAATCCGTTTATTTAAACCCGATAACGTTGGATTTTCGAATCTTCGAGAATTTTCTAGACTCTAGTGTTATCTCACAAGTTCTATAAATTACAGATGTTCCTGGAAATTTGCGGAAGTCTCTCGAAAGCTGGAGGTAAATCTAGACCCTTCGAAAGTATTGTGCCAACTTCAAACAACTATCACTATACAGAAGTGTGTAATTCTTTTTAGCCTCGTAACAATACATTTTCTATCATTTAATGCTCCTATGCACGCTTTCATTTAGTTTTATTTGATTTTTAGCCACAATTACTATTTGTACTTACCATCACGCTGTTTTCCCGTGAGGATATGCAGAGAGGATAGAGCGCCACACTCTTCTATCCTGACACAACTCTAGCCTCATCCACATTCATTCATCTTCGCATGCAAGCTCGCTGGTTGTTGAGGCTTCTAACGGGACAATCTTTCAGTATCTGGTTAATCTGGTCATGACACGTCTTTTGTGGTCGCCCTCTCTTTTTGGCGCCATCAACACTTGCATTATATATCTTTCTTACCATTATTTCCTTACTCATTCGCACAACATGCCTAAACCGTCTGAGTGACCCTTTTTCAATTCTTTTAATTATGCTAAGATCAGTTTTACATGCATTCATTCCTAATATTTTCATTCTCTACTCTATCATAAATTGATTTTTCACACAAACGTCTAAGAAATCTCATCTCCACTGCATTTAGTCTACTTTCGTTACTCTTCTGCCAGCTCCAGGCTTCACTTCCATATATCAGTGTTGGTACCAGAATTCCATTATTTTTCGCCACAACATTTTGTAATTTTCTCAACTTCCCGACCAACAATCACTCTGAAATTTGGCAGAAAGATGTTTTTTTTGATGACAAAAATTCAAAATACCAACACGTTTTTGGATTGGACATGTACATGCAGGTAAATTTGGAATAAAAAATATTTTCATGAATTGATTGTATATTTACATACATATTAGATACAAGATTTAATGTGACAAAAATAATAAGTAGGAAATAATAATTTATTTAAAAAAATAAAAACAAGGTTTTACTAAAAAATTTTATAAACCGAGAAAATATATTTTTAACTTTTTTTATTATTAAACACAGTACGAAGAGCGATTACGGTATATGATTATGTCAATTGAATCAAAAGCGCAAATCGTCATCAATTTTATTGTGTGATAAGTTGTTTATTGATGGCTCTTTTTGATAGAAATAATGAACGTATGAAAATGATTTTTTTATTCAGAGAAAAGTCTTTGGTTCTTATCCAAGAAACCAAATATTTTTGCGATATCATACATCTTTTATATTTATATTTTATTCATTTATATAAAATTACGAACTATAATTAATAAGCTTTTTGGTAATAAGAGGAAGAATTTAGAGACAAATAACGCAATTCTGGTTTGAAATGGAATATTTCTTGTAACGAAAATCAAAATTTATTCTAATCTATCAAAATTACCTAATTCTGAATGAAACGCATGTTTTTTGGAGGCAAGGAACAGAAGGTTACCAGAAAGATGGGAATCATTCCGCTTTTTAAGGGAGGTCAATCAGTGGTGCGGAACGCATCCTTAGTCACTAGGAAAGGGGTTGATTAGCAGAAGGGTAGCAAGGCAACTCAAAGGTTAACAATAATTTACCCTCGACCACGTACAGGCAAAGATGCAAATTGTGAAATGAACAGTTACATACAACGTTAAACAAAACAACTTACGCATACATTTAAAATAACAACACCTCGTGATATCTAACGTGATGGGTATAAAATAACATTTTTACCCGAGGGTATCATTACTTGATAAGTATCTCGATATGTTGGGGTTGGAGCGTAAGGGTTGTGATTCCGTTCCAAGTCTCCGTTAGTTATTTATTACCGCAATACCTCGAATAAACTTATTCCAACGCAATACAGGGGAAGTTTCGCTATCGAGTGAAGTAATATATGCCCAGGTGAGACGAGAAAATTATTATTGACGATTAAAGTTACTTGAAATTCTTTGGGATGGGAGATTACATGCAAAGTTATATAATAAACAGTAGTTGGCCATGTTAACATAGAAGTGCTTAATTGCTTTCTCGTGGTTTTAAAATAAATAATAATATTGTTAATACGGCATTCTGTTTAAATGTTTATTTTTAATATAAATAATATTATCAAAAGATAGGTGATTTTCTTTGAGGTGCGCATATTTCCATTTTAAATAGTATACAGTCAGTTGGAAGTATTCAATGTGTGGTAGGTACATACTTGAGAAAGTTGAATATCAAAGAGAATTCACATAATTTACCATATGTTTTGGATCGGAAAATGAATGGGACATATTCTTAGGAATAATGCAAACAACAAATATGTTATTGAAAGGCTTAGAAAAAAATGCAGCAAGGCGAATGCAAACACCTACATACTTTTAGACAGGTAATAAAACAATGCTACATGACACGAGTATTGCATCGACAAGAAAATAGTTCTTAAGTATGAAGAACGTAGAAAACTGTCCATAACGTGGACAGGAAGTGATGTGAATTGACCTTCGTAAAGTTTTTTGATAAAAACAGAATAATTTTTGATATAAGAAATCACAGTACAATTACAAGAGCTATAATTTTATATAAATTTCTTTAAATGTATTGTTTTACTTAACTTTTTATGACTTAGATAACAATAAATCATTATTTTGCATGGTATTATGTGAGTCAGTATTTAGTTTGTGGCATTTCATTTCTTATTTCCTCCGGCATTTTATTAAAAATCTCCATTGCACTGTACATGGCAGATTTTAGAAATGTAGACTTCTTTGTGAATAGCAGTATTATTCTAGTTCTTATTATTATATCATCTTCGTATTGCACACATTTTTATAATAAATTATGATGATATGTGATATTATGACGTAGATTTTCGCGGCAGTTCAGAATCTTTTGGTAAGATTTTTTTGAGATACTTTGTTGTACGCGTCATTTTGTATTCCTTTTTTTGACCTTAATGATGACCCTACAATGTGATTCGTAAATTCGGTCAGTAAAGTTCACACATGAAAATTGTAATCAAGAAAAACTGTCGCATTATAATATTTGATCTGTTTGAAAGTCATCATGTCGAGTTCTTTCAGCATTTTACTGGTATTTGGCGTTAAAATTATTGATTTTATTCATGACGGACATTAAAATGCATGAAAAACATAATCTTTATTATCTCTACTTGAAATTAATAATATTAAATAGTTTATTACTCAAGTTTCGAGGATATCAGAATCTCTCGTAGACAGGTGAAGTACTTAACTTAATACCTTTCGCCTATCGATTCATTTCGCCTGTTCACATATTGAAAATAAAATTAAGTTTCTGTTTCTATAGAAACTCAAGCAGTAAAGTATATATAAACTCAAGTAAAGACAACGTAGTTATTATTTTTTATCCATTTTGTGTATCTACTTAAATGATCATTTTTCTCATAGCTTTATTTTGACGATCTTTTATTTCTTGCATTTTTTCGTCACTAGCTAAGAAGTGGCGAAGAAGAATAAACAACGATTATTTTTATGACTCAATCAATATCTCTACATGAAAGAGTACGGGCATTACTTTTGGCTTTACCCAATCGAGTTTCTCCAGGGTTTTAAATGGCAGCTTGGCTACAATAGTTTAAAAACTAGAAGTCTAGTGTATTTGATTACGCATTTTGATGGATTGTTGCGCGGTGATCGATTATCGTGAAATTATGCAGAGCTTTGGTTTGTATATTCCTGACCTTAGACAGTGTTAGGTAGATTGTTTCACACTCCAATAGACGAGTACAGGATCCGATGGTTATGCCGAACAATATCATTTTCGACATTGATCTGTTCTACAGGGTTATTTGTAAAACATTTATAACCTTGCATTATTACATTCCTGCCTTAATTATGAGTCGAAAGTGTTTAATCAGCCTAATATGAATAGTTATGTAATATTTAAGTTTGATTTTTTTTTATTTTAAGTATTTCTTAAACATTTCTTACAAAAAGTTGAGCAATCATTGTAGTAACTTATATCTATTACGAAAAATTCTTTTTTTTTAATACAAGTCAAATAAAATAATAAAAGCCCGGCAGAAATTACAATCGGAATATTTTCCAATTGGAATTGGAAGCTTTTTAATTATTTTATTTGACTTGTTTTAAAGGGATTGAATTTTTCGTGTTACTGTTATATCAAAATAAATAATGTAATGTTATAATATAAGTTATTGTAATGACAATCCAACGTTTTACAATAAATAAGTCAGAAATATTGACAAAAAAAATGCAAAATTATATGTCGCATATCTCCACAACTATTAATATTAGGTCATGGTTGCTGAATTTTTTTTGACTCATAATTAAGCAGGAATATAATTCTGCGAGGTCATTAATGTTTTCCAAAGAACCCTGTGTATCACCGAGAATATTAATTATTTTATATAGATGTCAAATAAAATGTTGCGTTAATTAAATTTACGAATAAAATAAGTGTTAACAATGTAAATGTCATATACAAAATAAATTAAATTGGAAATTGAATTTTGCAATATTGAAAAACACGTTTGAGCAAACGTAACTTTTGAACTTAATATGAATGTGCATCGTCAGCCGAAGATACCAAGAATACATTTTTATCCTACTAGTACTTCTCCTACATCCATTCACTATCGAGTCCTCTTATATATATATATTATATATATATATATATATTGCATTATGAAAAGGTTATTTTTCGGGAACTTATCCATGAACACAAGAGACGATGCCAAGAGATTACCTGCTACATATCATACAGTGATTAACAAAAATTATAATAGAACAATCAACCCCGCCGCGCCATCAATCAGACACGAAAAAGTACTTACCCTGCTTTCGCCACCACTACCACCACCCCTACGGCGGAGTCAGAGAAATCGAATATTTATCTCTGAACTGTCAGAGAGACCAGCTTGAGAATGGTTATCCAAGTGTAACCGAAATATAGCGCAAAAATAAGATATTTTTACAAATCCGCGAAGTTCCCGAAAAATAACCTATTCATAATGCTTATACCTCTTCGCGAAAACTTCTATATAAACGTATATATATATAAACATATATAGGATTCATTCACTTGTTATATATATATATTTATAGACAGTCTGCCGAGTGCACTTTGCGCGCAGCAGCCGCTGATAGTTTCCTTGTCAACTTCTTCAAATTTCAATTAATCTTTTCTTGCGGCGAAAATGTTGCCGCTTTCAAAAGTGAAAAGAATAATAAACTAGAAAATTGTTTTTCGCTCTCATGGCAGGTGAAATTTGTATTATTCCTGTCATAAAAATCTATATGAAAATGTTGTTTTTGAACAAACACGTAATCTTTTCATCTAGCAATTATTCAACTTTTTAAGAACCCCTTTCATTAAGGGATCTTATTTTAATTTTTTTAATGGCACTTATTATGTTACATACCAAACTATTATTTTATTGGTCAATTTTTGAAAAAAAAAAAAATTTTTACTTTATTTTTGAAATAAAATAATAAAAAAATAAAATAAAATAAATTGAAAGAAATAAAAATATAACAGCGTCATGTCCATTCCCTTGTAGCTCCTCCGCCGTGACTGATATGTTATGGGGTGACTGAAGTGTTTTCCCGTTTCTACGTAGAGGTAGGCATAACTAATAAAAACAGTTTTTTAGTCCTAAATAAAACAGAACGAGGGTTTAACCCCACATTATTTTTCATTACAAAAAATAATATATTTTGTAATAGTGGTAATTCAAATGTTTCATTTATTTTTTGCAGCCAAATTTTCCATTTGTGCTATTAATCTATGGCTATTTTTTTGTTTTTCAACAAAAATTTATCTACCTTGTATTTCCGTAGAAATTTGAAACTGTTGAAAAGTTTGAAAATGGTTATGGCCAGAAATAAATTAGCCTTTTTAAACGCTTAAATAAAATAAATGAATTTTTTGACATAACATAACTATTTTATATATTTAAGAATGTCTGTTTACTTAAGTTGAATTCTGTGGCCCAATTTTCCGGATGACATTGCAGCATCGTTACAGCTGATTTGTTTCAATTTTTTAAATTTCCATTTTTTTAGTTTTTTATATAATATTTACATTACAAACACAAATTTAATTCATAAATGTTAAAATTTAATTCATAAATAAATATATAAACAAAAGCAAATATTAAACGTATATAAAATCATTCATATCAAAGGTGTAGGAAAATCCTGCTTCGTAATATCCACTCAGAGACATGGAACACATCAATATCCAGAGTAATATTGTTCAGCATAGTGGTAGCTCTTCCAACAGGCATAACTATTGGCAGGTTGGTCCTGTATATTGGAATGTGAAACAATCTATGCTGACGATGTCTAATGTTATTATCAGGAACATACAAACCAATGCTCTGCATAATTTCAGTATTATGGATCATACCGCGCAACAATCGATAAAAATGGACTCCGATGAATATCTGACCTGTTGTGAGAGTTATGAAATTTCTTATCGTCCTGTCTCAAATGCAATTTTAGAGACATATTTTTATATATATACAATACATTATATATATACAACCGAATGAACTTATTTTTTGTTACAAATGCTACTTTTACTTGGCAAAGGAATAAGGTTAAGGGCATTGAGAATATAAAATATAAATCGTGTTATAAATTTATATACCAGCAGAATTTGTTCTCGCATATTCTCCCACTCGGATCCTAACTGAAGGATCGCTCCTTTGATTTGACTAAAAAACATCAAACAGACTTTGAGATTTGAGTGTAGGATAATTAAGTGGTGTTGTATTATCATTAAGATAAAGTGGTTTAATTACATGCTACCCACGTCTGAACTCTGTCGGTCGTATGTACCTACTTATAAGATTTCGGTATTCCTCAAATACGACTTAGATGAACAATTTCAGCAGAAATTATTATAATATACCTACTCTCTTGTAAATATGTTTAATTTTTATTTTAAATTCTTCAAAAAAATTTTCGTCGAATTTTTATTTTTACAACAATATACATAGATCGAATTATAAAATTGATTTATTTTTTACATAAATACGGTACAAAGGTTTTTGATACATCAATTTTTATACTCTTAAGCGTAATAGCATTACTAACATTAGTTTAAATAACTTCTTTCAAACGGTAGGTACGCACTTACTTAATTACATTAATTTTATACGATTGAAGAGTTACATAACAAATTTCTACAAGACACCATGTTTGGTGTCTGAATTCTGCAGACTGGTGAGATGTGTTCTGCATTGGTAATGTAAAGAGTTTTAATATTAAAATCAATATCCTCTTGTTAGATTTCGCGCGTGTGATGTGGGCTTGACCTATGCCAAAATATCAAATCGCTTCGTGATATAGATAATCTAATGATTGGATGGGCGATGAGATGCAAATCGAGCGTGGCTAAGCTTGGGAGCGTGGATGTACTCGATTGTTTTTTCTAATTAATTAATTTAATTTCTAATTAAATTAAAAGATTAAATTAATTTTTTTCCGTAATTTCTTCCACCAGATGCATTGAAGCTCTATAAATAAACCTGTCATTTATGTTATAGAAACAAGTCTGAATTGTATGCATTCGGACCACACTGTTACCAGACACCCCATATTTTAACAATTTACTAACACATTTTTTCAGCTGTATTACCTGTTATCTACCAAAATCCCCCCAAACTCAAATTTCATAATATCCAAACATTCTTACCTACTAATAGTCTAAATCTACATAAAAAAAATCAGTTTTGATACTATAAAGTCTGGCGGTCACTGACTCCTACTCTATTACAATTAATTGAGTGGATTCTATTAGAAATGGGATATGTCACGTTAATAAGCTTTTACAAAAATAAAAGTAAGCTTTAGACTTTCTTTTTTTTATTATATATTTTTTTCACGATTCGCGTGTAAAATGTATACATGAAAAATTATCAACAAAGATCTTTGAAAATGAAAATTGATTTTGTTACATACTTATATACACCACTTTTGATATCAACGTCTCAAATAACGGTTAAAATAATTATCTTACATTGCCCGTGATTCAAGGAAGCTGTTTTTGTCTTAACTTAGTGCATATTTACGCCTTTTTTAAAAAATATTATTTTAATTTTTTACTTATGTGGCTTACATTTATGAAAATACCTTATGACGTTACGAATTCGCATGTTCTTTGCCCCACTCTCTATGTTCGAACCCACCGCACCGAGAATGGCTAGTTTGTGCGACGCGTGAACGTACGCTCTTATCTATGGCGAGCTATAATCATTATCTTTGCGTTTTACGTCATATCATTTCACGTCCAGGAGCGATAAAGAGACAGTCAAAACGTAGGAGGTAGTCTTTCTCTGGGCCCGTATTGGGTAAAGTACAGATTATTTAACCTTTTTTGATACCATAGCAATAGAATAACGCTACTAGCTGTTGACCATGTTGTAATTTGTTTTTTTTTTATGCTAATGAGGGCCCGCGCACGTGTTTGCGTAAAGTATGTGAGAAATGATAACGGAGTGCCGTTGAAATATTAATAATTTCACAGAAGTCGAGAAATGCCCGATCTTCTGTAATCTGCTGTAAATGTCCCAAGAAATTCAGAACTTTTCAATCATAGCTGTGGAACACTTATCAATTGGCGCTTTCGGACAAATCTGACCTCAAAATTTACCAGGATATACAAGTAATATTTAACACTTTTAATTCGTAATGGGATGACATCAATCTACGATGGAACTACTTTTTACCTTGGTATAATAACGAACCTTTATGTATGTTTTCTAAATTGAATTATAACTCGAAATTTTCAATTTTTTTTTTTTTTTTTTTTTTTTTTTTTAATAGAGATGCGAACACGGAATACGTGTCACATCAATATTCTTACTATTTTCAAACTAAGCTAAACGCTTGTGCTATGAAAATAGGACTAACTTGCTAATCTGGGCTGAGATTCGAACCCGCGACCTTTGGATCACGAGGCGAGTGTCCCAACCATTGATTGTGTAAATTATTTATTTTCTATTAAACTAACCACGCGAGGCCATTAATAATTTACATGGTACCCCCATGTTTCTATTTCTTATTAAACTTAAAGTACCATATGATTTCATTTTTTCTTTGAACTAAATTAATTTTAAATTAATATTTTTGTGCAATTTGGCCTAACCAAATTTTTAAGTCTACATTTTGTAAATTTGAGAGAGAAATTTTGTCTAAATCTTATCTTAAGTTCAAGCTATTTAGAGTATAATTTTTTATTAATGAACCCTTTTGAACCCGAATGAACCGTTTTCAAATTGCATAAAAATGGAATAACTCGTCAGTAATGCAGCGTCATAACCTTTTTGATGACGATTAAAACTGGCTTTTAATGAATTATGAGTGCCTGTGGTCAAAAGCGGCGTTTAGAGAAACAGCAACACAAAAAATTCAGCGTAATTATTAATTTGTCCATATTCTCTACAAAATAACAATTATTTTCATATTTTTAAGTAGGTTTTTGATTTTTATATTGTTTTGTTACAAATAGAAATGAAAATTTTTGTGTGTCTTATGTCCATTTATCATGTATTTAGATAACCAAAATGACCCTTAGCAAAAGCCATCGGCCGCTAAAACAATACTTATTTTCAAACTAGTTATTCAGGTTTTCTGAAATCTTTACAAATACGCGCAGATCTCTGAGCACTGTGTACGAATACGTACTATAATTATTGTTTTTCCATAAATCCTAAGGGGAGAGAAATGTGACGGGTTTTATATGGATAGTATTTTGACGCAGGCAGACACATTGTGTTCAGAAATCTTTTCTCATTGTATCGTTTGTGACAGATGATGTTCAAAACCTGACAGCGGTTATGTCAGTTAATGTCCCGACCTAGGAAACCAAGTACATATTATCTTTCTGGAGACATATTTCAAAACATAGAGATACATAAAAAATTATATATATTTATTTATTAATCCTTTATAATGTATCTACAGCTCAAATTATTTTTATAAAAAACACTAACAACGCAAGGTGATAACGGAATGATTAAATAATTAAGATTAAATTAAATAAATATTTATCTTAGTGACAATAGACCGCAAATCTAAAAGTGAGAACTATATAAGTATAGATACTAGCTTTTCGTGCCCGTCATTGCCCGGGTTAGGGATTAAGTTAAAAATAAGTTTATAGAGATACATAAAGAATCCATTGTTTTGAAAAGTCTCTAATAAAAATATTGTTTGCATTAAATCTAAGCTAGGATGAATCTTGGATGAGGTATCAAGGAGTGAAATGTGCCCTATATAAAGAATACGCATGTCAAATTCGTCAAACCGTCAACGCCGCGTCAAACTCTAAGAACTAATTTTTGCGACCTTTAACATAATACAGTTTACACAAAATTTTTCCCCACGTTAGAAATTTACTTGAAATTCACTTTTCATACAATTTTATTCTATCTGGTACATAAAAAAAACATTTAAAATAAATCTTTAAAAAAATATTCTTCATTAGGTTTATTTTTGTGGAGTTTATGTTACTAAATGCATTGATAGAATTTTTAAAATACATATTATAAGTTTAGTGAGGAAATATCTATTTATTATTAAATGAATATTATCACATGAATGCCTTTATAAAAATGTCAATTCAGATTTGACAGAGGTTCATAAAATTTTAAGAAAAAGGAATTCTTCAGTGTCCAAATCAGTACGTTGGAGTCAATTTTGTAAGGGATCATCACACATAATAATTTCGTTGTCCGTCCCCTCTTTTTGTCCCCGTTATTTCGCGTAACGTCCGTAATTTCGTTCAAATTCATTCAAAAACCAAATAAAATAGCCGGAGATGGGGCTTGAACTCCGAGCCAGCAAACCCAAACCGGCCACTCCACGCATGTTTCTACGGTTGCCTCTCCCTGGATCGCCTAAAATATATTATAAATGTTCACTATTATGTAGCAAAGAAGCGAACAAATGTTCCATCATTTTGAACGGATTTCAGCAAGTAACTTCATAAATCGTTAATATTTCATCGTGTATTGAGTGTTGAAAAGTGAAAATACATATTATGTCAATGGAACTATGTAATCCCCATTTACCATTCAAGTGAAATTTAAAACAAACTGATCTTAGATTTTTTCGGACAAACAAAAAGGTTCAAACTATCTTATGGTATCAAAAACTACATTTAAATTCAACCGTTTCATTTTATAATAACTATTGCATATTTTAAATTAATTAATAACTTACAAAGATTTGAAGACTGGCTCAGCAGAATCACGTGAACCCTAGGCGGATTCTTTACTACCTTATTCGCTGTACCATTTCTTTCTAGTTTAGATTTTACAATTCTCTGCAGGTGGGAAAGGTTGATTAGATAAAAGAAATTTCAGTTAACAATTTCATATATTACAGAAGAATAGACAAGTTTACACAAGACGTTGTCGAATTGATTAAAAAAAAGAATATCGAGTATTCACTGATTATTTGAGATATAATGAATCAATAAGATAGTAAAATGAAAGGTTAAATAAAAGCAGTTAAGCAGATGAAATAAATAAATTCGTTGATAGTCTTCTGTATAAGCTATTCTAGAAATAAAATTGTGAAACGTAATTTGAAATTGTAACTGTAACTACGGTAGAAAAATAATAAGAAGTAGGAAAAAGTTCAATACTGTTTTAATTTATATAGAGGGCATCCGCAAAAGACCTGGCGTGATCAGATTCGACAAGTATTGGAGAATGGCCCTGTTAAAAGCCTCAACAACCGTAGAGCATGTATGAGAATATATATGAATATAGCCGAAGCAAAAGTAGTGTACCAAGATATAGGAAAATGGTTCTATCCTCTGTGCCTAACCCTGCGGTGAAACGGTGGTGATGGTTAGTTAGTTTGCTAGTACGCAAAATTTGATTATTAAAACGCAAAAGAATAATGAAATGCGTTTATAAATTTACCCTCCACTAACTTCAAAGTGCTATATTTTTGAGTGAGTGATGATTTGAATTTTTCTTCAAATTTCAAACTATTTCAGGAAAAAAAAAGATTTTTTAAAATTTCAAGACCCTTTAAAATTTTTTGTGTATATTGTATATGGCAGTGGCATTCAAAAGGCATGAATTTGTTAGTATGGGCTACGTTATCACTTTTTTCATATAAAATAAATAAACAATCCGAAGCAAGTTATTGTAAAAAATACAGGTACTAACGTAAAAAAATTCCGTTCTTGAAAAATATAAATATGAATACTGTGTAAAAGAAAATTGTTACGGGAAGATTTGAAAATAATATCGTGTTAAAATTATATTGAAACGTATACATTTCAGTTCACTTCAAATACACGCTTGTGCAATTTTGAAACATGTCTGATCAGGCAAAGACGTGTATTCAGAATGACACGTGGTGCGTGAGACATAAGTATAATGTTTGGTTGGTACCTATACGCCTCAGAAAATTTTTGCGAAAATGTACGCGAATCACGTGCTCAGATTTATTTGTTATTTTTTAACGCTTCAAGTGACCTCACCGGGATTCAAACCCGAAATCTTTGGTGAGAGAAGCCAGTGTCATGCCTACTGGGCTACGACCGCGTGCATTTTTTTTAAAAACTAAAAAGTTAAAATGTGAAGATTAAATTATTTGCACAATATATTTTTTAGTATTTTTTATTTTTATTAATATTTAAGTTTTCTTTATTTAATTAATTATTACTTTATTTAATATTTTACATATATGATACACATTCCTTAATTATGATGGATTTTTTTCAATTTTTTTATAGTCCCATGAAATTAACATTTAAAGGTAAGAAAGTTAAGTCAAAATTACAATATTTAAATACAAACATGTTAAGGTTAATATCACAAATCACTTCACTCAATTGTTAATGATTTTACGCACTTTTTGAACTTTGTATAATGTTGTATAGTTCTAATATTCGCTGGTAGATGATTGAAATATTTAATTCCTAGGAATCTATAGTGGTTTTGCATGGCTATTTTACTGCATCTAGGTATATTTTATTGATAGTTTCTTTGTGTATTTGTAATATTGAGATGGTTTTATATATTCTGTCTAAATTTGGGACCTTGGATTCTTTGAATGGTAATTCTGTAGGATATGTTCTAGGTTTCTTTAAAATTATTTTTATGATCAATTTTTGTATTATTTTGAATGTCTGCAGGATGGTTTTATACATTCCTCTTGCATTAATTATGAGGAGAGCACCTTATTACGGCGAGACTGTTACACTTTTAATGCTGTCATTAATAATATCGATCAATTTATTTATAAGTTGCATACTACGCGTTATATCGTAACTATTCATTATATATGTACCGCATTTTGGGACATGGAATAATACATGACCTCGATTACGCACATAGTTATTTGATTCGGACAGACCATATAATTCATAATTCTCAATATATCATTATACAAGAAAATTTATATTAATTTCGCAAAAGTTTTAGTTATGCACATAATTTTTGATTGCAAAGAGTGCACGCCCCTGTTAACTCGTAGTAGAGATTCCATGTTACAGACAAAATATAGAGGTTTACATTTACTTATCTCTGGTAATATCATTAGTTAGTTATCGTGGTAGTATACTCATTATATAGGAACCTTAAATGTTATAAAATTATATCCATATCATATATAAGTTAAAAAAAAACTCCAATGGCATACACGCCCAGCCTGTGTGTACTCAGCGTCATAACTGGGCAAAGATAAGCTATGGAAGATTTATGTTATGTGTGCCTTATTCTAAAGTTGAACGAGTATGTTATATCTTATGTAATCTGATAAAAAGTAAGCTTTTTTATGGGTAAAAAATATAGTTAATTGTGAAACATTTAATAACCACAGTTTTTGTCCGTAAATATTTTTACATTCTTTTTCATGGCTTTTTTAGAACTATCTACCAGGTTAATTAAATTTTGAGGCGTATCTTCGGATGGGTTCTAGAAAATGGACTTTGGAGCAGACGTTACAACAATGTGCATTATACCTATTTAAGGAGGTTAACGTCACAAATTTTATAAAACTGGGATGACTTCAGTGGCTGGGCCATGTGGAGGGAATGACCGAGCATCAAGCACCAAAGTCCCTGCTGAACTCAAGGCCGATAGGGCAAAGGAGCTTAGAAAGGCCAAAATTAAGATGGAGCGACAATGTCCTTATAGATATTTCTATCTTGGAGCTTCTAAATTGAAGAGAGCTGACACTAAGCCGAGATGAGTGGAGGAAGACTCTTGAGGAGGCCAAGACCCACCAGGGGTTGTAGAGCCAAGAGTGATGATGATGCTACCAGGGTCATTGACGATCTGCTGATACGCTGTATATTAAACATCAAACACAATAATTTCTTTGTATGTCCATCCGTTTGTCCGTCTGTCTGTTCCCGTAACATCATGTAATGTCCGTAATTTCATTCAAATTCACGGCTAAAAAAACGAAATTAAACGGCCGGAGTTTTAACCCCAGGTCAGCAAACCCAAACCGGCCGCTCAACACATGCTGCTATCACCGCCTCTCCCTGGAGCGTCAAAAAGATATACTATAAATTTATATTAGGGCTTAGCAAGGACGCGAACCAATGTTACGTAATTTTTGACGGATTATAGCTAGCCCCAAATTATAATTTCGTCTGCTCGTCCGTCAGTCGAAACTTTGTGTAACGTCCGTAACTTATTTTTAGTAATTTTTTTATAATGTAACTTCTTTATAGTACATTCTTTTTCTTTTTTACTTCCTTTCTTTTTACTCGTGGCGTCTGCTTGCTTGCTTGACGAAAAAACTTTGAATCGATTTTTAACCCTTTTCCCGTGATCCAATCGAGCTGAAACTTTGCAAGTAGTCATAGCGACGATCAAGAAGATCTATCAAATTTTCGTAAAAAAAATTGATAATTACAGTATAGTTTTGGATTTTTCAAATTTTTAATGGTTTTTTCATACAAGTTGTATGGAGATTCCGACGCACAAGGTAGACACAAAACCCGAAAGTGAGAAAAGGAGTATTGTTAAAACATCGTTTTTATAAGTTACTTTTTATAAATAAATAAATACTTATTTCTTAGGAACAGACATGTAAAAGTACCGTCATTTTTGACGGATTACGGCTAGTATTACAATAATTGTTGTGTTTTTTTGGTCTAGTGGTATGGTGACGGAATGGGTATGTAATCACCAGTGGTCAGGGCCTGGTAGTCTGCCAAGATATAAGTTCTCAACTCAGTTTGGATAACTAGAAAGAATATTATTGTAACATATCTTTACCAAATAATATATGTATCACATAAATTACACGCAATTTTTGTTTGTCTGCAAATTTAATAATTAAAACATCAACAACTTCCCGACCAGCTAGAGCTCTGAAACGCTCAACATTTGTGTATTTCCTGTGATAATGCAATATTCTATTGTTTTTTATGACAGTGCAATATTTCCCTATGACAATGCAATATTCAACGCCATTGGTTTGAAATTTTGAGAGATATAATTCATTAACATATTTGTGTGGTATAAAAGCAAAGGCAGCAATATCCAAACAAAATTTATACAGTCATGGAAGATTATTAACTTAGAATATACTAAATTCAAGATTTTATTGGAAATATGATAAATAAAAAAGCTATAATTCAATACATTCTCTATTAGTTATTCTCGGTGACTGCAGTCAAAACATTTTATTTTTTTGGATATAACTGGCTTTGCAAAAATATATTGGCATAATTTTATTCACATGCGAAGAAGACTTACAGTGTCCTTATTTTTTGTTAATTACTAAAAATATTGTGATTCATTTTTTTATTTCATTTTTTTATAAATGTTTTTCTCTTATTATATTTAGAAAGTTGTAACAAAAATTCGTTAAAGGAGACTTAAAAGTTCAGCTAAATATAATGAATTATAGGCTCAACTATTTAAAATGGCGAGCCTCTATATTCTATCCTTTATAGATATATTGGGACGTAGAGTATCAAAATACACCTACCCACAATTTTATTTTAGATTTGAATGTCAATATTTTTTCTAAACTCATTCCTACATTTTAAATATGTTACATTATTAAATTACAAAGTACCTACTTACTTTATTTCATTTTATCTCTGATAATGCAATAAATTAATAAATTTATTTTCTTGCAGTTTATAATCAATATTAATCCAAATGCTCGTATTTCATAAACAACCAAAATTCTTTTTCGGGTATCAAAGTATACATAAGTCCATTTTAAAAGTAAAAAATACTCACAAAATATTAAAAATTTATATATGTAATGTTATTAGGATCGTGCGTTAATTTGGAGGGATTCCTATGAAAGAATTTAAATTGTACTATATCGCACTGGAGCATACTGTTACTATATTCAAATCAAAACACTATCATATAGCTTTGGTTTTCAGTATGCCTAAGTGTGCAAAATAGATTTTTTTAGCATTAAATATGTCGAATTACTTACCAACAAAACGGTATTTGCGGAAAATTTTACATTGAGTTGCGTTACTTGATGAAGACCAATGTCAAACGGAAGATAAAATTACAGAATTATTGAGAGTTGATCACTCAACCATTTTAAAGCTTACATATACTGACAATGATTCAAAAGCAAGTAAAATGGGTTCATACGAGCTGAAGCCAAGAGACGTAGAATGACGATTTTTTATATGTAAACAGCTACTACAACGGCAGAATCATAAAAATTTTCTTCAAAATATTGTCACTGGTGATGAAAAGTGGAAACACCACGCGTAAAAAATCATGGAGTTAGACCATGCATCAAAATCGACGGCAATGTCAAATATCCATGGATAGAAACTCACGCTCTGTTTGGTGGGATCTGCTTGGAAATTGGAAACCATACAAATAACAAAGGAGCAGGACGCGTGGAGAAGGCGTGAAACCTGTTTCAACTAGGCTGACTCGAGCCATGGGTCCGATCAGACGGTTTCGCCGACGCCGTGCCCCCCTATACCAACGTATATTACGTTTTCAATATTCTATAAGTTTTAAGGATAATAATATACATGGAATAAATTTTCCACATGAATTTAATGCAAGAGAAATATGTTGATAGAATATCAAATTAGAAATTGAGAAAGGGAGTAAAAAAAAATTTGGTTTTTATGGGTTGGTTTTTTAAAAACGATGCTGTAATTTTATAAGAAAATCCCTCAAAATTAATGAATGGTCTTATTATTTTAACGTTTTATTTTAAATTCCCTTTTCCATTAACTTTTATCTCACGTAATATATTTTACAAAAAGGATGCTTAACAGTTTTCTGTAATTTGAAAAGAGAATTCATGGCTAGGTTAGTTTTTGATTTTCAACTACTCAATTATAAGTCATCGGTTGTCCACTAACTGTGTAACTATTTCATACACATAAATAAAATCATTGATGTCACAGATACTGTTGTATTAAAAATTGTTATCGTGGTATTATAATTAATAATATATTAAAATTATCTTATGTTTTATATTTAACCAAACTGGAAGTGGATAGCTTTGCAAAACGTTTTTCTAACGCTAAGCCGGAAGAGAATAATATTTTTCCATGAAAATATATGTAGGGGATTAGCGGGAAGCGAGTTGATAGCTTTTCCTGGAAAGATCTTAGGCAAGGTTTGCATAAGCATGAACGAAAAAAATGGTATAAAATACTAATAAAGAGACGGCAGGAAATAGATCTACTTGTTTTTGAATTAATAATAACTTTTTACTTAACCAACGGATTCTCGCACATGTAAAAATGAAATGATAACATTCATATTCTCTAAATGATGATGAATATTGATTATATTGGTGTTTGATTAAACAAATCTTTAATAATACGAGAAATTAGTTATTAATGTCCAATCAATAGTTATTCAGTTAAAAAACTTATTCCTTATTTGTAACTTATTTAAAAATGTGAAGAGAAAAGTAACACAACATTTTGATTGTTCCCTTATTTCCATCTATCCAGGCTGCATACCATAGAAAATAAAACTAACATGTCATCTGAATCTATACGGCCAAGGCATCAAACCATATACATTAATTGACAATAAATTAACACAAGAAAACCCATTAATCTACAATGATTTAAATTTTTCATCTTTGATTACTAATTAATCTTAATCATACCGAATATGTTCTGTTCAATCACATACAAAAAACTTTATTTATAAGGTACCTACTCACCGTATGCTCCCACATTAAATAGGCTCTATGTATATTTTAGGTAATTGCATACAATTTAAATTTTAAATGTTAATAAAAGATATCCAAAAAATTAAATGTTTTGAATGCAATTACCGAGAATTATTTATTTAAAATGTACTGAAATCGAGATTGTATGTATCTTTACCTTCCAAAATGATGTTTTAGATAAATTTATAGGCTATATTTCCATATAAATCTCAGATTCCTTAAGATAAATCAGTTATCCCTAATGACTTTTTTTTGATATTGCTGCCTTTGCACACCCCTCATAAGTTCCGCTTCCTTTTCTCAAATTTTTAAGATATATGACAAATAAATGGTTAAATAATATGATACGATATGATACACTTAATGCTACGAGTCTGGAGCACCTTATCGAGTCTTTGGCCCCCGACCCTACTAGGACAAGGGGATGAAGATGACATGATGATGGTGAATTAAAGATAAAACCATGAAAAAAATAGTATTTTCATTAGTACGAAGTAGTTAATGCAAACTGTGAATAATGCAAAGATACCGACTTCTCTGGGAAGATGTTGTAAAGTAGGACACAAAATAGCTGTTGATTATTAAATACTTATAAATATAAAATATATTTGAGGACTATTACCACAGAAAATAATAAACAGAGATAAACTAAAGAGCAGATTGGGATACAGCGGACGTATGTACCCCCTCGCGTACGTTCAACACAAATTTATAAGGCAGTTAACGTATTTATTCTTGCATGAAAAAATCCTCTAGTAAACGAAATTTATTTTTTATAATAGACATTTTTTTAATTTTTTTAAAATTTTGTTCAAAACCTCTTCAAATAAAAACTAGTTATAGCATTATATATACTTTTAAGAATATTTTTCATTATAATATCTTCATAATTGTTTCAATATTTACAAGCTTAAAGTAATTTTTTAAACAAATTAAACATATTGGAATCAGCTGTGGAACTAGAGCGTATATTAATTAGTTCATGTCTATATATTTTGGTGTTTCACAAATACAAATTTCTTCTCTTAATCAAAGATAAATATTTATCTTTATTAAAATGTATTTATACTTGAATTATTTCAAATATATGCATTTAAATATTTACTGGACATAGACAGCAATTTAAAAAAGGCGAAAAATATCTTCCGTTGCCTCAAAGAAAATCATTTTATTATTCTAGCCAGGAAGCTTTGGAGATATTTTTATTTTTGTAACAAATCTATTAACATTCTGGTATCACAGGTGTTTCACGGCAAAAAGATCTTGACATGCGTCAGAAGACAAGATGTCAAAAGCACTTTTTCACAAATCTCAAGACATAATACAACATATTTTACGGATAGTTTAAAGTTGTAGTTATTTTTGGATAAAGGAAAATTCTTTGGTTTTCTTACAGGTAAAGAAATATTTTCCTTCAGAAACATTTATAACATATATTTAAAAAATAATTATGGAAAATAGTTTGAGGATTTACGTATGCTATTTTTAAGTCTTATTAAGTCTACAACACGTGTTTGCAGAATATGAGATTCTGTTTGGCCAACCCAGAACAACCTGCGTATGGTAATCTCAGGAGAAGTAATAATATACTCTTATTATCATAAAAAGCAAAGCCTTTATTTATATCCAAAGCCATAAGGCTCCATGGTTACACAACAATGGCGGCTATTCGCTGTATTATCCAAAAATGTAAAATATTTGGTCTAAGTTACTTTTATCAAACCGAAGCATTTAACGATTATTGTTGACTAGCTAACCTTATCCGTCGTTGCACGGGTTAAGGATTAAGTTTAAAATAAATTTGTGAGGGTAAACAAAGATTCGATTCGAATGGTGTATAGATTTGTTCGATCGTATGTCGTACATCGAAAATATATAAGCTGAGGGGAAGGGTTAAAAGAATAGGGGGAAAATTTCGTATATATTACCCGTCGTATAAGTTTTCAAATTTTGAAGTCCGATCGGCCGAAAGGTACACAATTACCTAGAAAATATATCAGGGGAAGGAAAGGATTAAAATAATAGGGGGGAAATGTCGCATATACTACCCGCTGAATTCTTAAGAATAAGTTTCCAAATTTGGTTATATATATATTTATATATATATATATATATATATATAAATACTATGCAAATACTATGCAAATCTATAGAAAATATGTCAGGGGGAGGGGAAGGGGTAAGGAATAGGGGTGAAATGTTGCCTATATTACCCGCCGGGTTCTAAAGCATAAGTATGCAAAATTTGAATCGAATCGGACAAACGGTGTGGATTTGTATAGAGGACAGACAGACAGACATTGAGTTTTATAGATATAGATATGCGGCGGTGGGATCCAAATGGAACACTTGAAATAGATTAAGTTTATATTTATAAACAAAATTGTTGAACATAAAATTGAGCTGGAACACAATTCCGCATGATCCGCACTAACTTCGCACTAGCCACTCGTCTGTAGAAGACCTACGTTCGTGACTTGGAATATTCCATCGGTCTACCAATACTTTCTTCGCGCTGTTCGTCTATCACTGGTCTGCTCACCGGATTCTTTATACGTGGTTTTTACGACTGACTTGATGCTAGATACCGTTGCCGTTTATATAAGGTTCTCTGGTTCTCGATTTCTGAAACTTTCGCGTATATTTCTGTATGTTCTACAAGTCTCTAGGTGATCTAATTTATTCTAAAACGTCCAGTGTTGGGTTAGGTTAGGTGCAATTCCTATGCTTTCAAGCATTTTGCGACGATGTTACATTTTGAATTAGACAGTTTAATGTAATTTTTAGAAGGCACTAATAAGAAATTTGTATGTTAAATTGTTTTTCCTTATACGATTTGTTCAACAATATTGACATTGAAAAATATAATTTTAATCACTTCTTCAAATATAGCAAATTTATTTTGTGGTAACATAATTATAATTGATAAAAATTAACTTTGTTAAAGCCATTGGCTTTGAAACATGTTGAATTTTTTTCAATAAATAAGTGGTTTTAACAAAGTTAATTTATATCAATTATAATTTTAATCCATCAATTCCCAGTGTCACCTCCATGTGCAGCAATTTTGGCGATTTTTTACAACGTTGTGAAATACGCATATAAAATTTATGTAGCATTTCTGAGATGGATATATATTTTTCTGTGTTGTAATTTTTCAGGCAATCCTGATGGTTATACAAACTATCAAAATATGGGATGTGTCAGGTGCTCCATAAGGTTCGCAAAAAGGATTTCATGAAGCTGTAAAAATGCCGAAAACATAATAAATAAAGATATTTTTATTGTTTTCTATTTTAAAGACCTTCCTATTATTTTATGGTTATAAATAATACGAGTAATATGAGTTTACTTGCATCGTATGCTGGCGCAAGCATTAGGTGTCACCTGCAGGTGACTCCGGGCATAAGTCAAGTAAATACATGCTTTTAGTAGTTATTGCAGGCTGTATTTGACAAGAATAATAAAGAGAAGATAAAATGTTAGAGGAATTAGAGAGAGAAAAGGACCCGAAAGATATTAAATTGTCCCTTCCGGAAGATGATGAGTTCATCAATGAATACTGTGATGAAAATGATGTGAACATTGCCCATTTTTTAAGTCAAATGCAGTTTTTTCAAGTAGAAGTTCAAAAAAGTGTTCCACCAAGTTCTTCCCAATTCCATTCAACCAAGTTGAGCTGATGAAAAAGAGGAACTTAAACCTGGAATTATGGTTAAATCTAAATTCCTTGTGAAATCCCTTGGGAAAAGGGGATACCGATGAAAGAAAGAGATTTCTTTGAGTTATTTTATTAATAATTAATATTATTATTTGCATGAGTAATTTATATGCTTTGCAAAGATTTCATACACAGAATGAGTCAGTGGATGAAATCGGAGTGTAGTTGGGCATTCTACTTCTAACGGATATTTGACATCTGAATGCATGAGGAGGTTTGCCAGCCCGGGTTCAAACCCCATCTCCGGCCGTTAATAAGTACATCATTTCAATTATATTATAATAATATTTATTGTTAAAAAATGGACAACATGCTAAAGATTTCAGCAATCGAAGAGTATGAGAAGATATATGAATGTGATTGAAGCAAAAGTAGTGTTTCAGGATAGAAGAGTGTAGCATACTTCCTCTTTGCTTACCCTTGTGAAGAAATGGCGCGTAGATTAGTTAGATTGTAAATTTTTATTTTATTTAGTTAAATTAAAACGTTGTTCTCCTGAAAAAAAGGGGATTTTCGTCTTTTTCAGATACATGATACGTAAGAAAATATTTTTATTTAACCTAGATATCGGAGACATTCCAAAAATTAGAATTCAGAAAATTTAAAATTAATTTTATAAAAGAGTATAATATATACATGGTGTAAAAGAAAGATAGGCTTTAGTAAACTTTTAATAATGTGATGTCTTAATACGCCATGTCAGAAATCGGGCCCTTGTCTAGCAGCCATAACAAGTTAAGCCTTACAAAATCATTTGCCAGATCACATGATCCTGGATTGTTTATAATGGATACTACAAAAGAAAACACATTTGCTCGCCTTATAAATAAAAAAGAATGTCCTAAGTATTCGGAAGGGATGATTTTTACAGCAATGTAAAAATTCAAATACCTTATCTACCCGTAGTGCGAAAGATTACATGAGTATATTTTATTAATTAATGTTTCTATAAGTTTGATCACTTCGATACCTGTCTTAAAATTTCATAAAAAAACATATTTTATTTTTATTGTCATTAGGCAGTGGGTATCAACTTATTATTTCGATTTCTGAAAATATCAAACATAATTATTTCATTGTCCGTTCATCTGTCCGTCTATCTGTCTTCGTAACTTCGTGTAACGTCCGTAATTTCATTCAAATTCACGATAAAAAACGAAATTTAACGGCCGCAGATTGGGCTTGAAACCCGGACCAACAAACCCGAAGGTGGCAACGATAGCGATAGTGATGTTGCTATCGCCGAGCCTGCATTACCTGTTAAAAATAATATATATATATAGGACTTAGTAAAGACGTGACCAATTTCCAGGGTTTAGAATAGTACCTACCCTTAACTGCCGGCAGGGGAAATATAAAAAAAATGTTCAAATTCATTTTGATAATATATAATATAAAATAAAAGTCGTTATAAATATTTCATTATCCGATTTCTAAGTTTTATTATGAAATGTAATGTACACTTCGATCAAAATTATACGTTTAAATTTTAACGCATCGAAAACAATTATAGTGTAGATAAATAGTAGGAATAATAAAACCTTAAATTGTAGTTAAAAAAAAACGAAAAAATCAAGGAAAATTAATTTCTTTTTCTTCAAATGAAGCAAATTTATTTTGTGGTAACATAATTATAATTGATATAAATTATCTTTGCTTAAACCACTTATTTATTGAAAAAAATCATAAATTACTTAGTTTACTTTTAAGTTTTGTTATTTTCGTATAATATTACTATTTCTTATATGTATATTATCCTATGTAAATTATACCTATAACTAAATATGCAATGTACTTATGCAAGAATATGGAAAAAAACGTGCCGACAAGCTGTACAAGGCTTGGCACGATCGATAATAATAGAAAATATGTATAAATTTAATAATATATATTTTTTTTAAAGTTATAAAAATTATTTCCTGACGATGAAGCCATTGGCTTCGAAACATGTTGATTTTTTTCAATAAATAAGTGGTTTAAACAAAGTTAATTTATATCAATGAAAATTAATTTCTTTATAAATAATCACACTTAAGCTTTTTTACTTTCTAACTATCTGATTTAATCCAATTTCGATAAATCCATTAGTGCTATGACGACATCTCACGATTAAAAGAATTTTCTGCAAGGTCGGTAATACTACGCAGATACCTAGCTTGATGAAATCCATGGATCGCCATAAACGGAAGTTGACGATCCGCTCTCATGCAATTATCCTTCTCATAAACAACCGGAATTACCCGTCTCTGCTCGGGGTCCTGACTTTGATCGAAGTAACTTAAATCTTCTTCCTACTCTAATCCTGCCCGAGTTGAACTTTGCCAATGTACAGCCTCATAATACCAGTAGCCAATGGAAATTAACTCATTTATTGTTAGTTGACGTGGAACTGTATTTAAGGCAGTTAGGTAATAATATACATAATCGACAGACTACCGAAAGGAGAAAACTGAGACCCGGACTAGGGGTACTGTATTTCAACGCATGCTTTGTAGCGAAGGGAAAAACTTCATTTCAAAATGAAGACTACAACACACACACGTTCACCAGTTTGAAGACTACAAAGTGTACACTACAATTGTAGTACTACGAAATGAAGTGAAGTAATGAAGTAATTGTAGTATTAATGAAGTGAAGTAATGAAATGAAGTAATTGTGGTATTAATGAAGTGAAGTAATTTAATGAAGTAATTGTAGTATTAATGAAGTGAAATAATGAAATGAAGTAATTGTAATAATAATGAAGTGAAGTAATAAGTACATTTTTAAATGAAATGAAGTATTTTTTTCCCAAATAAAAATTTAAAATTTTTATTTCCAAAAATTTCACGTAAAAAATACACTATTTAAAATGTGTTTCTCATACTTTCGATAACTTTGAAGTGTATGTACTTTGTAGTGTTCGCTTTTAAATGTACTATTTGAAGTTTATACTTTCAATAACTTTGGTGTTTGTAGTTTGTAGTGTGCACTACACATCAAAATGTGCGAAGTGTGCACTTCAATGTAGTGTAGTACTACATTGTAGTAGTGAGTACAAAGCGGACCCATCACTAATGCTTTGGGACCGTAATCAACGGCCATGGATTATGGAAGGTTGAAGTTTTATGGGATTTAGATTTATAGAGATGTAGGACTACACAAGCTACTTAATACGCAAGTTCGAAGGATTATTATTCAATTTCATCAAATAGGAAATCTTACCATTGATCGTGTTTTTGTTGCATTGAGTTTTCATTTATGGTTTTTATATAAATGTTAATTTAAGTACATATAAAAGTACTTTGCAGAACACGAAATTATATTTTTATTATGTACTATTATGTATATATTTTATAATGTATTTATTATTACATATTTTATTATGTACTAGCTGTTTTTACTCGGCATTTCCCGGGTTAAGGATTTAGTTTAAATTTAATTTTTAATTTTTAATCTATGGAAATCTAGACAAATAACATGCCTCATACCTTTGGCCTCAATGCCTTTTTATTTTTACTTTGGGCTGTTCCATGATTTTTTAATTCATCTTGATATCAGTGATTCATATTGATGTTCATGTTTTTTTATTATTATTTTAATCGCTTACCTAGTCTCATTACTTAGTTTACTTTTAAGTTTTGTTATTTTCGTATAATATTATTATTTCGTATATGTATTTTATCCAATGTAAATTATACCAATAACTAAATATGCAATGTACTTATGCGAGAATATGGAAAAGAAACGTGCCGACAAGCTGTACAAGGCTTGGCATGATCGATAATAATGGAAAATATGCATAAATTTAATAATAAATTAAAAAACCAAGTTATAAATAAGTTTGTGGGGACACACAGAGGTTCCATTGTTCTCTAAAGACTCTTATAAAAAAATGTTTCAATTTAATCTATGCTGGAATGGATGGTATATACAGGGGAGAAATGTGGCCTATGAATTCTGCCGAAACTTGAAGAATATGTAGGTACTTATCCAAAATTTGGTTCAGATCGGTCAAACGGTGTAGATTTGCACAGAAAGTATATCAGTATGAGGGAAAGGGGTTAGGGGGAGGGATAAATGTCGCCTTTGTTACATGTGACAAATCAAATTGACAATAAACATTAACTATATCTAATTTATTTTACAAGTTAAAGCTTACTAAAGTTCTTAAACAGTTTTAAAAATCAATAAAGATTGTTTACGTTTTATTTAAATTAACTCGTATTTTTATAAGTTAAATAATTAAGTCTTGACGCTATACAAAGGTGCAGCTTCTGTAACTGATATTTTACTTGCAATACTTCAAACTGTTAGGAACTTTATTTTCACAAAAATTTTATCAATTGTTAAAATTAATATCGAATGATACAAAATAAAACAAATTAGAGTACTTACTTTTTTCTTATGTAGTGTACGACGTTCTAATGCAGTGTTCTACCGAGTATTATTTCTATTCACCAGTCAGTTTCTTTTCACCCCATTTGACAGTACCTATATAATTAAAATCAATTATGTATAAAAAATTAATCATTGTATATTATATATGTCTCACAGAGACGAAACTGTATTTTTATGGGAAAGTTGGTATAGAAGTCTTTTGGGTATAACGGTGTAACGTACGCCATTTCTACCCATGATAAAATACCATGTCTACTAATTTTTGGAATTTGTATATATTTAAATTATACGCCACGTTTCACATATGAGTTGTAACAATCCTTAGCGCGGTCGGCACCAAAGCTTTTTCATTACCATTAAATGATCACAGATGTCACTAATGATTTTCGAGTTTTTTTTAATATACTTTATCTGTGTAATGAAATTCTTCCGAATTACTAGCATTACACTAGGGTTCGCCAGAAATATTATTAAAATTTTTATTAAACTCCTTTTTCATTCAGAATATTTTGAGTATGTCCAAAATTTTGATGTCCGTGTGACAAAAATCCAATACTGTTCTGAAAAATTTGGACATACACAAAATATTCTGTATAAAATAATCAATCAAATATGATTTTTTTTTTCAAAAGAAGTAAATATTTCAATCATGTGTTAGTATTTAATATTTCACAGGAGCAGTGGACATCCACGAAGGATCTGGAGAGCTCTCAGAAAAAAAAACACGCATGAGCTTTCGCGAGAAGACGTATAAAGATGTCGGTTTTAATCAATACGATCCCGAGGCGCCCCTTAATTTCGGATATTTACATGGGCGAAATTTATTTTTTACACACTGAGCGAGAGATTGATAGAGAACTCAAATAGAAAACTGATCCCACGTTAAGCCCGGCTCTCGTAAATAATATCGGGTTTCAGTCGGCTCACGTCCCGCAGCTGTGATGTGATGTTCCTTATATAGTTTTTACACGTAAGGGGTTGCTCCAAGTATGGGGGTCAAATGAAATGGCCACGTAGAGTGGCGGGTCTCGGCAACTGTGATCGCCACCCGCCGTCGCCATAAAAATATATTCCGGTGAAGCTTCTCGTAATATCAAAGCGGTTCTCCTTCCGGACAAATAATACTACACTGTCTGTCAAATTGAGTTTATTGCGCGTTGGAACCCTTCTGAAACAATTGTTTATAACATATTGTAAAGAAAAAAAGAGTGTTGAATGTCATGATAACGTCTTAGACTATGACATGTAAAAAAATGGCATTCTGAGATAATTCGATTCAAAAATTCAAGAATGTTTGCATTAAATCATTATATTTTCTTATTTCAACTATAATTTGTATTTTTAATGTAATATTTTCTACAAAAGGAATAATAGTTTTTTTTTTAGATATTATTCTTTAAGACCAGACAAACAAATATTTTCATCAGGCAATTTTGAGATATTTCGTCATATATTTTACTTTGAAATTGTGCCTACATTAACTAGTAACATCATAAAATTTCTTTGAGAGAGCATTAGAAATAATAAAGAAGACGTTTTTTTTAAACGTTATAACAGAAATCCTAGGATTTTCGCTGCGGATGGTATAATTAACGACTTTTATATTCAAATATTTTTATGTGATGGGCTTTGTCTTGTTGTCTGTTGCTAATGCGTGCAAGTATAAATACATTTTATATTTATTAAAATAAGACACTAAATCAAAGAAGCATTATCTCAAAATAACACACATTATAAATTAAATTTTGTGAGGTTGTGATAGACGAGATATTTTGTGATGTTATTACTTTTTACTAGGAAGGTTTTGAAAATATGGGTTCCAAAGTAAAACTCCAGAAAATTCTTCTTGGTTTTATTGTGCCGTAAAAATTACAACAAGATATTGCCTCAAGGTATAAACAGCGGTTCCAATAGCCCTCCAAGTCTGTTCTTCGCAATAATGCCCGCGCGCCCTTACAGCGTGCTTCTTTTATCCCTTTAGCTCTCTCTCGTCCTTTTTATGCGCTCAGACAGATCCAAATATATATATGTTACATATTTTTTGATCAGGTAGTTAAAGATGATTTCAATATTTTTGAAATATTTACCAAAAAATGAAAATGTTTACATAGTCTAAGACTAGGGATGCAATAAAGCCTGTATATTAAATAACATTGTCGTTGTGAAGTTAATTTTTCAATATGGCATAATTGGGCATATAAATATTATATAATGACAGTGTATCAATTCAAAGAATGATTATTAAAATCAAATGAAATACTTTTTCATTACTTTGATGATCCAAAAGTTAATATACTTAAGAAAAAAAAATACCTCTGCCATATCTAAAAATATTGTGTTAGTAGACACTAAATACTTGCTATATAAAACTTATAACTAAACAATAAAAATACAAAAAGTGCATTCTATTCAAATTTCCTTTATGGTAGTTTTCATAACATTAAATTTATCATCAATAACAATCCTCTTATTCAACGAAACATAATATATAAATAAACAATTAGATTTGTGAACATATTTTTCTATCTTGGTTTATTTGAAAAAATGAATGCCTTGGACCTGATGATATCGAAAATCTACATGTTCTGCCAATACACAGTACATTCGTTTTTGATGACATTATGAATGTGGTTGTGTCTTTTCAAATTAGAAAGACACATATTTACTTGAGCGAAGAAGCCGCACGCTTCTTTCTTTCTTCTTGTAATTACATTATTGTAATATAAGGTCAGCGACTTAGATGGGCGGGTCACGTTCGCAGAATGCAGGAAGCGCGGATCACAAAAAGAATCCTTAATGGACACAAAGGGGTAGGATAAAAGTAGAAACACCCTGAGATCGCTGAGGGATGGCGCAAATATCAAAGTAAAGCTATAGCAGATTCTGCTGAGACAGTCGTTGAGAACTGGTACATGTGGAAGCGAAAGGTTTCGGAGGTCAAGACTTGATATTATGGACTGCAGAGCCACTGAAAAAGAAGAAGAAGATGGAGAATACTGAGTCAAATTAATAGCTAATGACAACACTTTAAAATATGTTATTATATGTTACTGTACATTTTACCTTACCTAGAAGCGATTTTCTCCATCACAAAATAAATCCATGTATGCGGATGTTTTATTGAAAGCAAAGTTGTTTATCAAAAGTAACTTTAACAAATGCCTTGGGAGGATGAAGTTTTTCACTCTGCTTCTTTGTTGTTCTTTCATCTATTACCGCTCTCAGCTTATTTTTTATTTCTTTTCCCAACTGAATTATGATTTCAGCCTCTCCAACTTCATAAAGTAAATTATCTTCCTGATTGTGAAACGGAGTTTACTTTTTAAAACAGGCAGACGTAAATATTTTTTATAAAAAACGACTAAATAATAAAAAAGCCAAGTGAGATGTTTGGCCAGAAAAGACAACAGTCTTAAAATTATATTTGGACATGTTTGAAATGAGATGAAAGAACGGGGTAATTGAGAATTACATTTTACATTTAAATATTGGAAATTAATAAAGCTCACTAAGTGCCAAAAAAGTATTTTTTTTAGAAAGGTATACAGATAAGTACTATATGCTTTCGTTAACACATTAAATACCGTAATGAAGTCCTATCTACGTTAATTTTCTAGTTATATGGCAATTCATATTGCATACGTATTAAGTGCCACGTCATTTTCTTTTTAAATGAGGCACTAAACGATATTAGTATTTAATAGTTTTTAGTATTAAAATGATTAACATGACACATGAAGTACCAGACTGTAGTAGTTTTTAAAATGTCAATCTAAAGGTGTGTAAAATAGCACATTAAAAATAAATTTCTCCCAGACGAGACCGATTCATTCTGCTAGAAACACCGTGATCACTTCGTTGTTACTTTTCCGTCGTATATTCCGAGTATAATGATGTTGATATATTTCTCTAATATCCTTTTCAACACTGATGGCCTAAACATCTTACTAAATATTGCTTCTTTATATCTTTTTGACTTGTTCGATTAACCTTCATTTACGTAGTCTGATTAAATAAGTTTAACATTAAAGTCGTAGATTTAATGAAAATATAGTTTACAATTTCGTAAGAACTATAATTATTTAAAAATTATTTGGTTTAATAGGTAACATACTGTTTTTGAAAAAATTGAATATCCCATATTTGATCTCTTTTATTTTTCAACCTCCCAGCAGTTTTCAAGTCTTCTATACATAAATCAAAGTATTATGCTCCCGTGTTCATTCATATGGGTCTTTTTTGAAGTTTTTCAAAACCCTTCTCAGATTTTTCTTGAATTAAACTGGAAGACAATAAATATTTGAAACAAAAAACTGGTTAAAATAAATTATGGCATACAAAAATAATTATTGTAGGATTATTTGCATTTTTATTTATCAAATTATACATTATATCCGTGAAAATCTTATTTTAGAAAAAACAAAAAATTGTCTAATTTTTTCTATATATTTTAAGTACTTTTATTTTACTACTAATTAAATCATTTTAATACCCTCCATATTTGGAAGGAAGTAAATAAAAAATATGTAAAATAAAGATAATAGTTTGATAAAAATAAGTCTTAAATCCAAACTGATTTTTAAAGTGTTAAACATTGAATGCACCAGTGAAGAGGGAATTTTTTAGAATGCAATAATTGTTAAGTGAATTTTTGGAACCAAAATTTGGTTTAATACTTTTGTGTTATAAAATTACGTCATTTTAATTCTTTAAAATAATACTTCACCTGTGATTTCGCTTTCGTCTAGTCTTTTACCGAAAATTTTTGATTACTTGCCTTAACATATCTATAGAGTCTTAGCGAATTTTTAATGTAATTTTTGATTTACAATTAGAAGTGGTATGTTGACCTTCAATGTACACACCTTGTTTTTGATATTGAACTATTATAGTATTCAATTTTAATTTAATTTTTTGCATGCCACCTAGTGAATAAGTAATAGAAAATAAGTTTTGTTCTTTTTTAGCAGTAAGTTGTTTTGTAAGATAAAATTTTTTCCGTATAAAGCGCCCTTGAGGTGAGTATTCACGTAAACGGCGCTATATAAGTTATCCAATTATTATTATTATTATTGATATTGCCGGCTGAATAACGGTCTCTGTTTTGTTAATAAGGTGTTTTAAAAAACCAATTATGTTTGAAAATTCTATCCATAAAATATTTTTTTTTTGTGAAACTTAAAAAAAAAAGATATTACTAAGATTTGATGGAAGAAATAAATTCTGTTAATTTCATTTCTGAATAAATTCACGGTATTTGAAGAAAATAATGATTTTTAAATTTTATTTTACCATTTTGGATATCTATGTATCAGAAAGAGAATACTTTATTTAAGCATATAGGTTAAGTATATATATTAATGTATTTTTAATGAATGTATAATATTTTTTCATAAGATCTCCTTCTTACTTTAATTTTATGTTTTCACTGGCTATTCAGAAAACGTTATTTTGATTCCTGAAATTACTTTTTTACGTATAATTTTTTGCATGCCTATTTTTTCAGCTGAATATTAAATGAATAAAATAATTATTAGTAGATACATGGTTTAATAAAAAAATCAATGAAAAACTTATTGATGTTGAGCTCTTCAGTGAAATTCGTGTCCAATGACTTTTTGATAGTTAAAAACTTTAATTATTTTTTAGCATTTCATTTCATCTTTCACCCCCGCAAAACTCTTAAAATGTAAATTAACTCAAGTAAAGTTAACATTCCTGTCTCATACACAGTGGAATTCCAGGAGCACATCCCAGCAGCCTATGACACGAGCCCATCTGAATATCTGGAATATGAGAATAGTGGTTGTAGAAAGGTTGAGCTTAGAAATAAACAATGAGAGTTGTCATCCCTTAATATTGTAGGAATTCGTCTAACACGTTAAAAATTTTCATGGACAAAAATATTTTGTTTTATAACATGGCCAATTTTTTTTTGTTGACCTCACGCATTTCAAAATGTAGTATTTCTCCAATCTTGTTAATTAATAAAATTTTTAATGTAAGTTTATTACATGTACCTAAAGTAAGGTTTGTAATACCATCAGTAATAATTTATTTAAAAAAATTTTATTAATCAAAAAGAAAAGACATACAGAAAAAATCAAATTAACGAAAAAATATTTTAAATGCCACCGGGACTCGAACCACGGATCTCCAATTCTATCCGGGAATGGCGCGTTATCCAATTTCGCCACGGCACTCTGGTAAGTTAACGAAAAATTTTCAACCTTATATATAGTCTCTTTTTAATTGATTAACATTTTTATTCCATTTTTAAAGCAATCCACTTTTCATAATGCAACAGTCACGAATACCTTCACGTATCTACCGCTAAAGGACGCCAGAAATTAATTAATATCATTTTGAGTTTTGGAAACATTTGATACAACACATATATATTAAGGGAAACACATTATAATTGTGAAGTTGCAATTTCAGAACTACAAAATATTCTAACAAACATTCCCGGATAGAATTGGAGGCCCGTGGTTCGAGTCCCGGCGGCATTTAAAATATTTTTTCGTTAATTTGATTTTTTCTGTATGTCTTTTCTAATTGATTAAAAAAAATTGTTTAATAATTCACAGAACTTTGTTCTGAAATTGCAACTTCACAATAAGAATGTTTCCTTTAATATAATAATTTATTCGTTTGGCATAAAAGCAAAGGCAATATCCGACAAAATGTTGATGGAGCGAATCCCTGATTTTTTACTCTAGTCCGGACTTTCTATAGAGAACAATTAAACACAAAATTTTCTGAAAATAAAACAGGTACATTTTACTAGATTTTTGCAGGCGTCTTCCGCCATCATCGTTCTCCGATCGATGCTCTACTTCAGCTGCAAATTTCATTGACTGCACCACTTTAGCTGACCGAAAAGGCTTAGTACGATAAAATTATATTTGACACATCTGCCGCGCAAAATCAACCGTCGATTCCGAAATGTCAAAACAATCTATGGTTTGCGGCAATTTTATATAATTTTATATATAGAAAATTTTATAAAGCACCCGACCAAAGACTACCAAAGATTTTTGCCCGAACAAATTTGAATGCAGTCATCGAGGATTACTGATAAATAATGTACTGAATTCGAAGTTTTATAGGAAATATAGCCCTTGAATTTAATATTAAAATAATTTTGGAGGGGAAAGAGTCATAAAATATAGAATTCAATACAATTTATTTTAGTGATCCTCGGTGACTACGTATTTTGGATATTTTTGATTGGATGATTTTGCTGCCTTTAATTTTATACCCCATAATAAGACAATTATTTTCTCTTCTATCTGACCACTTAAGGACATATATAATAAATAAGAAGATTTAATTTTAAATTGAAAAATCTTAAGAATTTAAGCTAAATTTTCTCTAAGGTCTGTACACGTACATTGTAAGGGAACCATATGTCTGAGTTATACTACATTTGGATTCTCATCAGAGCATTATAAACTATTAAAATCTTAAAACCAAATTAATTAATCAATTAGAAAGACATACATAAAAATCAAACCCACGAAAATTATTTGGCTGCTATCGGGGTTCGAACCACGGATCTTTTCCCATCCGGTATCCGGGGCAGGCGCGTTATCCAATTACGCTGCATCGGTCTTGTGCATTTCCTTGAATATATCGACCTTATCTGTTAGTCTAACTCATTAGTTGATTAACATTTATTATTCATTTTTAGAGCAATACACTTTTTTGGCACAGTCGCCAGAATTAAACATTTAATTAATTTTTTTCGTGGATTTGATTTTTTTTGTATGCCTTTCAATTTGATTAATTAATTTGTTATTAAATTTCACAGAACTTTGTTCTGAAAAAATTGCAATTTCACAGAGTTTTTTTGAATATAATATCAAAATCTTCTTCAAGGATTTTCAAGGTTCTATTCTATAAAGATATTTTTGATATGTGATATAAATGAAAAATTAGTAGCAGAGAGTATACCCAAATCATTTATTTGTGAAACTTTAGTTTTATCGTTTATAGATTAGTTGTATACAATATAAGACGTAATCTTGCGAAAAGTTATTTGAGTATTGTCACGAAATGGCAAGAAGAAAAAATTGCGCACTGTCCGAATTCCTTGTAAGTTTACTTCAAAAGAACACTATAAAAGGCTCTAAATCAGTCTTTAATTACCTAAACTCTTTGGGAAACGTCTAAAAACGACTAGAACAGCATAGAAGCGACGGAAACCTTCTACTAATCACTAGAAAGGAAAAGATTATTCTCGGGAGTTCGAAAAACAGCGTTTGGGTATAAATACCGGAACTACGCCGCGGAGCGGGAGATTTGTTTTTGACAGTTTACTCAGTGCGAAGTATGCGCTGGGTGTGCTCAATTGCGAATTTATGAGCGAAAGATACCAGCGAAATTATCGAGCAAGTATTTACGTAAGAGGCTAAATAAGTAAGTGCGACTTTTATGTGCAAGAATTGAATATTCTACGAGTGAATATAAATTAATAAGGTGTTCACAGAGATAAAAAGTGTTAATGTTTTAGCTATATAAAGAAAAATTAGTGTAATTTAAAGAAAAGTGATAAGTTAATTCGTGTTAAGTGACTTTGTCCATTTAGTAAATAATAAATCACTAATTGCGCTAATTAATTTCCAGTGTTTGCATTTATCTTCCAAAGCTATGAACTATGACAATAAATTCAAATTAAGCCTATTCATTGTGCACCATTTATGTTTTTTTAGGTTTTCTTGTAGTCTATAGCAGTCATTCAAATAACTTATAGATTTAAATAATCAATTATAATACATCATTTTATTTTAGTTTTAGGTACTTGTTTCTAATTAGTAAACATTTATGTTGTATAAAGAGGGGAGCTTGCAGTAAAAATAATGCTGAAATAATAAATTCACATCACATTATTTTCTTGAACATAAAATGTTGGGTAGCTAGCTGGAATATATTTATAAAATATATATTTTTTATTTTGAACCAAATGTAGGGGATGCGATCTTCGCGCAGGAAACAAACCTTTATAATAATATATTATAGAACTTTGTTTCTTGTCACGTGTTCTCTTGACGACACACTTTTAGTATGTCACTCACGGCTGGTGAAAAGGCTTCGCGTTGAAATACCTGGCCTATAAAAGCCAACTTCGGCCCGGCTCCCTCCGAGACGTATTTACGCGCCACAAACCGGGCCTGGATGTATAAAGTTTGGGCCATAACCTAAACAGAAGTTTCACTTCCATCAAATCCTTAGTGCAGGAAGGTTCTTAAACCCGCGTAAACAATATATTACTTATTAAATATTAACTTGTTAGTAATTTTCGCTTCGGTTATGATGAAATATTGCTATCCTATTATGCTTGAAAAATATGCAAAGAGCATTATAATTTTTCTACGTTTTCTTGTTATCAGAACAAATTTTTCTGTTGCCAATGCTAATTGTAAAAAAAACATTGAATGCGGTGGAAATCAAGTGGATTAAAGCCGGTTGTTTTGACTTGGATTAAAGATTATATTTATTACAGTTTATTTTTACGTGCGCAATACGCGTGATTTTTTTTGGACGTTTCTCATCAAAATCCTTTTTTATTCCATTTTTCGACATTATTGTGTCGATATTTTGATGCCACAGGTTTTTCTGATAAGCAATATGCTTCTGCATTAAGTTTAATCTTAACAGAGTAATTTAATTATACCTCTAACAAAATATTTTTTTGGATGAAATGGTTTTCGCCCCAACTCTTAATGAATTTTGCCATTAGGCACTGTTGACAGAAACGGTATCAGGTTTTGATAAGTTTAAATTGGATAGGTGATGCATCTAGAAAACTGTTTCTTGGATTGTGGGTAGGATAAACTGTAACCAACAGCACATTTTTGACAAATTGGAAGAAAACCATTTTGATGATATTGTAAATTAAATTGCGCACAGTAAATTATACGAAATCGTCAGTTTCAACTATCGTCACTAACTATGATCTGAGTTGGTACAAACGGCCTTTAGACACTTGGTTGGAATTTAAAAATTATAGGTGAATGTACAAAATAATGAATTATGGTGTTTTTTCAATTGATTGAGCAACATTGTAGATTACCATTATTAAAAAATATTGAATGTATTATTTGTATGTATCTACTTTTTTTGTTTGATTAATTACACCAAAATGTTTCAGAAAAACCCTTCCATCATCAGGGTGTTGTATAACTATCAAAATATCAGATTGAAATGCTTTTTGTTTCTTGTTTTTCTAAATTATTTTTAAATATTATTACTCAAGTTCTTGATTACTCGCAATTATTGGAAATTTTTTTAGAATTGGACTTGTAGTTAAATTTAATTGATTATTAATAATATTTTGTTTATATTACATGCTTTACTAATTTCTAATGATTCTAAATTATTCAATTTCAGACCAAAATTATTTATGTGTAAAATATAAAGTCCTAAATTTTTATCAAAACCGTGATCATTTTCTAATAAATGATTTGCAAATTCAGAAAAACCAAATTCAAAATTCAAAAAAAAAGATTTAACTCTTAAATTGAAATTTCGACCGGTTTTTCCAATATAAAACGCTGTACAATCTTTACAGGACAGTTTATAAACACCTGAATTGTAAATTATATTATCTTTTACTTTTGAATTTATGAGAAGTTTCCGTATATTATTATTTGTATAAAATGCAGGTCTAATATTTTTTGCAGATATTTTGAAATTTGATTAAAAAATGTATTAATACATAAAATTCTTTTATTAATATATATATATATATATATTTTTTTAAATTATAGTGTAGTAAAACACAGAATGGATAGCTGACATAAATTGATCATGTGGAACATATATGAGCAAGAAGACGATTGTTAATAAAATATTTGATTCGAGTGTTGTGGTATTAGTAATAGAGGCCTTCTATCATATGAAAATCTGGCGTTAATCAGAAAACCAAATATTGGATGGAAGCTTTGTAAAAAGATCCCACAACCGAGGATCATGCATGAGGTGAATGAAAGTATACTAAAGGGGCATTCTATCCTCCCCGCCTACTTTCTTACAGCGGCGTGATATTTTTAATATTGACTAGTTTAATTTTTTCGAAGAATATCTATAATCTTAACACTATTATACAAGAGATACACAAAAAATCATACTAATTTGTTTTCTAGAAAAACTTAGGAAGGGAAGTATAAGGCTTTTCGTAACTTTATTTGCGATACATTAACGAGTGAATAATAGTGTTAATAACTTTAAAGATAGTTTTCACGTCTTCACCATTAAATATCGTTAAGGCCTTTTCGAGACTTTTTATGAATATCTTCAGTATCGACGTTCATATATTATGTACATATTTATATAATCGTATTACATACATGTTTTAAAAAGAACTACAGGGTTATTCAAAATAAATACAACGTTAAGAATTATAATTTTACAAAAGTTTAATTGTTGATTTTAGTCTATTGTGGTAGCATAAAATATTTGATAATTAATGAAAGTAACACAAAAAACACAACAACCAAGTTTTTTAAACGACTTGATTATTAAATTGTAAGGTTTGAATATTAAATAATAAGTAAAACTGATGGGAAAATATTAAATTTTATTATTCAACAAAAATTTAACAGCAAATAGTCACGTGACATAATTGACAGGATATGTTCATTGTTTTAAAGCTGTATATGACACATTGATTTATATTGTTATGCTACGCATATTAACTGACGAATAGAGGTAATTGACTTATTCGAGCAAAATTTATTTTATAGCGGTGAGATCACAATCAATTTACGTAATTAACTCAAAGCTGGCTGTTTGTGATGTGTTTCGATTCTGTAATTGGGCGTTTTGGCCTGTTGGAGCTTACAAAAAAAATACATATCGAGGAAAGTTGTTGAAAAATTGAACATAGAATCTATTTAGTTAAATAAATTTATTAAAACCTTGCAGAAATTTGAAAAAAATTATAAGGTTTTTATCACTTTATTTTTCTTGCAAATGTATAAAAAAGATATAAATACATCACGATGGTTCAAGGGTTTACAGAAGATATTTCAGAAATATTAAAAAAATTTCAAACTTTGAACTTACTTTTATCCATAAGTATATCGGTATTAAACATTGTTGCTTGAATATTTTGGATTGTACAGATCTAGGAATGTTAGGATTATTTTCTTTATTTTATTTTATTTTATTTAGTTTTGCACAAACACAGGCATAACATGCCTATAAACTCTATGCATAACATAATGTCATCTAAATAATATTCGAATATTACATTATTATATTACAAAGGGTGTAGTCATACAAGGGAGTTATTTTATCTGTTGCGTCAATGATCATAATATTGTTAACAATAAAATGTTATAATTAATATAAATTAACTTTGTTTAAACCACATATTTATTGAAAAAAATCAACATGTTTCAAAGCCAATGGCTTCTTCATCAGGAAAAAAAATTTTTTCCTGATGAAGAAGCCATTGGCTTTGAAACATGTTGATTTTTTTCAATAAATAAGTGGTTTAAACAAAGTTAATTTATATTAATTATAATTATGTTACCACAAAATAAATTTGCTACATTTGAAGAAGAAGAAAAAATAAAATGTTATTTTTGAATTATGATTTGATATCTGTAAATATGTCTATATTCCTTTGTGAATGAAGAATAGTATATGTTCTAATGAGTCACGGTAATGGAGAGAAGTATCCTATATTTGCATTAAAAATTAATTTAAATATATTCCGCACTGAGGTGATTTTGATGGTAAATCTTAATTTAAATTTCGCAAAATTTTGTACATCAAGATAACTGTTTAGTAGTTTATATAGTATTATTAAAGTAAGAGTAAAATATAAAAATGATTTAATGTTTTCGATGAAAAAAAAGACGTTCTTTATTTGACAGGACTCCCTCCTAGATCATATTTCAATAGACAACATAAAATATTATAATCATGTAATTTAAAACTAAGCAGGTACTAAATATTTTTTTTTGGAGTTATGCCCCGTTTAATTCACTGCTTGAAGCTGTATCAGCTTGAAAACATGTGTAAAAATATAAATACATATACAATTCTAATATTTCAGTGAAAAAACCGAAAGCTGTTTCATTTTCCCCGTGGGTTATTTGAATATAAGGAATGCAAACATTGAAGCATAACGCAAATAAGCTCTTAACTTGAGAGTCTCTTGTTTCAAATCATGGGACTAAATTGTTAAGTCCATATGTTCAAAAATTAACGTATTTGTTTATATCTGGAACTAACTTCGCATCCAAATATAAAAAGGTTGTGAATTTTTGGTGCTGTAATTTTTATAAATGATATTAGGTCCTTACATATGAAATTGGCGTTTAGTATGGGAGGAACATAAAGCCGATTTTTTTTTATTATAATACATTTATTTAATCAAAGTATGTACCATTGCTATCTATGCGCTTTTGCCATCTCATAGGTAGTTCATCGATCCCTTTACTAAAAAAACCATTCGGACGGGAATCAATAAAATCTTTGAAGGCGGTTTGGACTGTCCCATCGGAGTTGAATTTTTTCCTTTGCAAGAAGTTATCCAAATTTCGAAAAAAATTGTAATTTGTTGGGGCAAGGTCCGGAGAGTACGGTGGATGTCTTAGACATTCCAATTGAAGCTCCTCTAATTTGGTAGCCGTCTATTGTGCAGTGTGTGGTCTAGCGTTATCATGAAGCAGCAGTGGCCTAGAGCGATTAATCAGCCTCGGTTGTTTAGCAGCTAGCTTTTCCATCATGGTTTGCAGTTGCTGACAATAGACATCTGCCGTAATCGTCTGGCCAGATTTAATAAAGCTGTAGTGAACGACACCAGCACTAGTCCACCAAACGCTCACAAGTAACTTTTTGGAATCAATTTTCGCTTGGGGCATGGTTTGGCTGGTTCGGCAGGGTTCAGCCATTGCGATGAGCGCTTCCGATTATCATACAGGATCCACTTTTCATCACAGGTAATGATTCGATTTTAAATCCCTTCATTATTGTGCCGGTTGAGTAATGCAACGCAGCAGTCAACGCGCGTTTGTTGATTTGCTTCACTCAATTCGTGAGGTACCCACCTTTCAAGCTTTTTCACCTTACCAATTTGCTTCAAGTGGAGTAAAACAGTTTTATCACTAACACCGCAGCCTGTAGCTAACTCGGATGTGGTTTGCGATGGATTCCGCTTCCACAATAGCCTTCAATTCTTCATTATCAACTTTGATCTCCGGCCGTCCACGGGGCTTGTTCTGCAGGTCAAAATTTCCAGAACGAAAACGTTGGAACCAAAAACGCATTGTGTTTTCTTTTGCGGCACCGTCGCCATACACATCATTAATCCTTCGAGCCGTTTCTGCAGCACTGGTGCCACGGTGGAACTCGTACTCGTAAATAACGCGATATTTCAAGTTTTTCATTTTGTAAACTGAGTGACGCAAAGAAAAAAACAATTGAGGAAAAAACAAATGAACTATAATTTTAAAAACACAAATACATGAGTAAATAGCTGTATAAATTTGGATTTGGAATTCCTAACCAAAGAGAAGATATTTGAGATTAAATTTGCCAGTACGGCAAAACGCCAATTTCATATTTAAGGACCTAATATTAAAACCTTTAATACATTTGATAATTCAATAAACAAATAAACGATTAATCAACAAAACACAAATAAATTCAAGTAGACGTAGCGAAAGAGCGCATATGATTGGAACCCTAAATATACCTAGATGCAGTAAAACAGCCATGCAGTATCATAAGCTATACAGATACCTAGATATTAAATGTTTCAATAATATACAAGCGAAAATCAGAACTATACAACATTACGTAAAGTTCAAAAAATACATAAAATTATTGAAAAATTGAGTTAAGGGATTGTGATATTAACTATTTCTTAAATATTGTAATACAAACATAACATACAAATTCATCTTTAAATATATTTATATACATGTCTTTGCATGTATGTGTCACATGTTTTAAAAAAAATGTAGTAATCTACCACACTTGTAAAATCTTCCGGTTCCATACACAAGTTCATACTTTCATGGGACTGTAAAAATTTTAAAAAATCCATCAAAATCAAATAATGTGTATTATATGTATGCGTAAAATATTATGTAAACTTAAATACGAAAATAAAATGTAAAAATACCAAATATATGTATAGATCAGTAAAAAAACCTATTCAGAATATTTTCAAATGTTTTTGTGTGTAGTCAGTACCTACAATGAAGCACAAGTTGCATATTAACGATATTAAATATTAATCTTAACCAGCAAAATGAATGGATAACAAGAGCTATGTTACATCTACTTGAGTTTAATTAAATTTTACATTTAACTATTTGATTAAAATGTTCTCAATTTTTACGGTCATTCAGTATCTAATGTGTTTAGTTTTCTGGGATTTTTTTTTCCGTGTATCTCTGACCTCTGATCGAAGTTTTGGTTCCCATTGCAGGATCCATATCAGCCCTTGTGATGGACCCTGCAATGGGATCCAAAACGTTAACCAGAGAGGTGAGATATGTAGGGCAGGTGTACAGATACACTCGAGTTTTGAGAGTATCTGTCTCTCATCGACAAGTGAATTATTAAACTGACATATTTCACTGACGTTATAATACTCTTAGCAGTGGCAAACTCTTAATTAAAGTAAGTTTTTAATTAGTTTAATTTAATTTTAGGCTAATTTCAAAATTCGTATATTTGTTTTCACATCACCGATATTAAGTAATCAAATAATCATAGAAAAAATATCTTAAATTGATAACAACCTTTAACAAAAAAAATAGGTCAATTTGAAATTTAGAGCTCTGCGGATACACACCTTTATTCGTATTTCATGTGAATTCAAGGATTTCGTAATTAAATGAAAATGTTTCAAATAGCCGCAGGCTTGCGAGGATAATTTCATTTGAATAAATAATTATGTAAACTATTTAAAAGACCTCAAGACTCGGTTAAAAAATCTCATCACTTAGCGAGGTGTTGGCTAAATGGCTTCGACCATCGTGTATTCAATAGCCAGGTTTATATTTCAATAGGTACGGTTGTAGGTATGCAAATTTAATTCGTTTTCTAGAATTATTAAATCAACACAGCCCAGACAGCGGTTGTGGGGTTATTTCTGAGTGAAATACATGGGTTAGGAATATTTTGGATATCCTGTGCAAATAAGGCTTGGGCGCCCAAATTCTCCCCCGTCGAAATGTGTCTGATAACATGTCGCAGGGTGGGCTGCTGTGAATTATTCATGAGGGCTCTCCAGGGCTGTCACGCCCAAGGGAGAATAAGTAAAAGTCGATCTGGAAGGTCATACTTGCTGACTACTTGACAAATGCGAAAATGTCATGTAAAGAACACTTGTGTAAAATGGGTGCAAACCTCATTAAACGTTGCGAGGTTGTCAAAGTCTACATCGAAATTTTGAAGTAATGTTCGTTTTTCTTTTATGTCACGTATAAGAATATGGGTTCTAGAACCAAGGTTAATTACACACTTAATAACCATCATGTAAATAAGTTATTAAGGCTTTGCAATGAAAATCTTCCATTTAACTAAAAAAGACCTCTTTTACATGTAAAATACAAATATGTATAAAAGTGAATACTATTGTAACGATGTTAAAAAGAATCACGCACTCATGTCAATTGACAGTTGTTTGAAATGATCACAATACTACAGAAGATTCCAATATGGCCTAGCGTAATTTACGACTTAGGGGAAGCATCGAGAAACATTTAAAAAAGCATGGAAGCCACAACAAAAAAAGTTCTCGTAAATACTGGAAACGTCTGGAGGTTTCGATATCAGCATTAGCCAATATAAATAGGACCGTACACGGGAGTAAAGAGAGAGTTGTTTTTGAGCACGTTTGACAGCGATACCAAAGCGAAAGTAGCCGCGAGTACCTCTCGCGTCGAATTATAGCTTGCCAAGCGAATATTCTGGAAAGTTCTTACATAGCAAAATAAACCGAAGCGAAATAATAATAAGCGCGGAAATTGGATGAAATATTCTAGTGAATAGTGAATAAAGTGTTAGAGCGATTACAAAGTGTTCATTTACCAGGATAAATTTACGAAATAGTTTAATTTAAATAATAGCATTAAGTCAAAGAGTGTTAAATGACTTCATCAATTAATCAGTAATCAATAAACCCTGTATTAAATTCCAGCGTTTTCATTAATTCCTTCCGCAGCAACGACAAATAACATTATCTTAAAGACTGGCGTATTAATCATAAAACTAAATTTAATTTTAGTCCACCTCTCGCGACAGGTGTTTACCCAGTAGAGCAGACGAAGAAAGTGTCCTATTTATATGATATGCCCGTGCGTTGGAGATATAATATAATTATTAAAGCCGTTTTTGTTTTGAATTAATATGCAGAGAAAAAAAACGCACCAGTTTAGAAGGGAATCTGTCAGACATCTCAACTCATTCATCCGCGGCTGATGTCACGAAAGTATAAATCTATTAGGGCGTCTATTAGGGCGTCATCTAGCGGATGGCACTCAAATAATTTTGATTGTTATGCTCGTATTTGATGCATTGATCTGAAAATGACATCCAGCGATGAATAATATGTGTTCTTGAAAATTCGAACACACCTTCTCGAAATATTTTGTATATAATTTATGTAATTGTAAGAGGGTCCTACCTAGCGCGTTTTGAGTTTTGTGTTGATTTGAGAGTCAATAAATGCTTGAAATGAAAGTATCTTTTGTGACAAGGGATTTGGGGCTTATGTTATGACAGCCAATTATGTAGAATCAGGATAATCATCGTGCATCGTGATCAAATAGAAAAACACTCCATCAGTAGTCTCAGGTGAACTTTTTGGCCTTTTGAACAAGGCCGAATCCGAGTTAGAATTAAACATAGTCCAATCCTGGATCCACAAGTTATGAGGAAACTTGTGTGTAGAAAGGCAGCGAGAGAATTCTGTGCCTTGTTTGTTTTTTTTTACATTTTGGTTTCTTCTCCCAATTGGTGCCACTATGCACCACTGCCCTCTAGTAAGCCCTGTATTCTGCAGTTAATTTGCAATCATTGCTTTTCATGTAGGATTTTTATAGGTTCGTTTTCACAACATCTTTTAAGCATTTTTTTAGTCCGCTGTTAAGCCTTTGTCCTTGGGATAGCTGAGAGATGTCATTGTCAGTTGACAATAAAATACAAATTTATTCAAGTAAATAATTAAATAAGAATTTGCCTTTTCACAGTTTTATCATAATAAATATTAGAAAAATAAGGTTATACCAGATTAGGCAAATTGCAATAAAAATATTTCAAGATTAGTTCAATTAAATGAGGAAAGATAAATAGTGTAAATCAAAGATTTGCATACAAAAATAATATAAAGGTGTCATTTAAGGCCCAGCATGGTATATTTAAGAAACAAAAAATCTATTGATATCTAGCGCATATCGACTAACAAAAATCACTCGACAAATACAATTTAACTGCCATTTTAAACAATAAGGTTAAGGAGACATTCTATGTCATCGTAAAATTGAAGGGAAACATCCATCGCAGATTCTGTAATTCTTCCCGAATAATAAAATAACTAAAAAAATATTACTCGATGTTACTTGATAAATCCTGTGAATTTTTATAAGTTATCTCTGCTCCATTCGCCGTATGTCGTTAGTTCCTGGACATCATAGATCTTTTCCCATATAATACAATGGGGAACTCCTCCGATAGCTTCCATACAGAATTGTGGTAATCAAACGTCCGCCACATTCTCGACATTTTTGGCAAATCGGAACACGCTGGAACCTCGTGGAGTGCGGAAGCCCTATTTAAATAAAAAAACTACAAATTACAAACAATTCACAGCTAATAGCGCTACAATACTTCTATGGTAACAGAATATGATTGAAATATTACCCTTAACGGGGCCCAGATAAGAGTATGTCTAGATTTTGCCTGTCCATGGCTCTCGCAAGCTTGCAAATGACAGCCGGCAACTCGTAAAGCCAATAGACAATTACTGTCTCTACATAGATGGAACGCATTTGACGCGCCATAGACTAAAATGACCGGGCGGCTGGTTGAATATAGCCAGTGGGGCAAAAATTAAACACACGGATTCGTCACGTCATAATACATTTCACAATTTCTTATATTGAACTAAAAACTCTGATGACGCTAATAGGAAAGAAAAAGGAAAAACACACCATGGCACAAATTATACACAGGTATATTCAAAAGTTTGAACACATACAAGTAAAAAATATTGAACTTTATTTTTTGCCAGTAAAATGGTTATTTCAAAGCTTCATGTATCGTGATGGAAATAATGTTAAAATCTGAAAATGGTGGCGTTGACCCAGAAATTCCAGAGAGAAAAGCTTGTTATCACACTTATATCACTTTAATATTCTCTCTCTCATATTCTGATGCACGTTACTTAAATCGCTTAATTTCGCACCAGAAAACTTCTCGGTCGCCGGTAGTTACTTTTTTGATTTACTATCGCATACTGTTAGCTGTCACTTTATCTGTGATCTGTCACGAAACACTGTTTGAGAGTTTTTGCTGCATCATACAAACAAACTTTCCTATTTATAATTCAGATAACTGCAGTGAGTATAGGTAATCAATTTCGCAAGATTACTCACTAGCCGTATACTCGAGAAAAATCACGGAAAATAATAATAAATATAAATAACAACCTTTGCGTGATTATTGCAACATTAGCCGCGCGCTGATTGCGTGTCGCAATGAAATTATAATATTTAGATAAATATTGGTAGGATACCATCCTATAAAAACTCTCGATTTGTTATGGTATAGACGATATTTCGGAGTAATTGCTTGTAATAAATTAATTTTTAAGTAAAAATTGAATATTCTATTATTTTATTTATATTATTTCTACAATATTGTAACTTTGAGGTAACAGAAATATTTTTCTATGAAACAAGAAAATTCGAAATTTTAATAAAACCAAGTTTATTTATGTAAAAACGATCCGTTATTTTAATACAGAATAAATTTTTCGGAAGCTTTTCGCAAAGTGGGTGAAAAATTACATCAAGAAAATACTTAAAATTTATGCAATAATATACAGTCAATGTACGCTTTTATTTTACATAAAATGAACTTGAAATATCACAACCAAATAAAATGATCTGTTGGGACGGGAAAAACCAAAAAAAAATATATTTAATGCAAGGGTGGTGAGGTATACGTTACTGAGAAACATCGAAAAATGCGACATGGACACGGATCTATAAAATCGAGGGTGCCGCAACAGTCGGAACAGTTTTTGCATTGAAGTGACAGTTCACAGATAAAGCGATAGCTAACAGTATGCGATAGTAAATCAAAAAAGTAACTACCGGCGAGTGAGAAGTTTTCTGGTGCGAAATTAAGCGATTTAAGTAACGTGCATCAGAATATGAGAGAGAGAATATTAAAGTGATAAAATAGTGATAATTAATTGGTGAAATAGTGTGTGAAATATTCTAGAAACATTTATTGTGTATTAACAGTGCTCCAATTAATTTCGTGTGCAGTGCAGTTTGTATAGTTAATAAAATCTTAATTAATTTTAAGTGTTTCATTTGCCTCCCGCAGCCACAATCCCGTGACATTATAATAATTGTACGTTATCTCGTTTATTTTTTGAAGAAAGCAATATATTAATTGTGGGATTTAAAAAAAAAAGTAAACTAACTAACTGACTGACCATCACGCTGTTTCTTTGCAGGAGTAGGCAAAAAGGATAGAACGCCATATTATTATCTTCTATTTTGGTACAATATACGGCTATTTTTATTTTGATCGTAGCTCACGATTCAGAAAATATTTAATGCCAACGGAAATATTCGCAAAAATATGATGTTTGGGATACCGCATAAAAATATCGTTTTTCTTATAAGAACTCACGCAAATATTATTCGTCCATTATTAGCATAATTTAAGTCGGAATAAGACCCGACAAATATTCGCATCGACACCGTTCCAGTAGGCAGGAACTAAATTTATTCCATGCATGTTAAAGTATTTTAATGCACATTTTAACTCAGATGATTTCTGATAAAACCTTTTTTTTTTAAATAAAAACGGACATGTTAAAAAAAAAATCGGAATAAAGGTTATAACAATTTAAAACAAAAGCAAGGACAAATGGAAAGAAGTAACAAGATAGAGACAGGATCTGGACTAACTAATCAGAGATTGTTTGAATATAGATAGATTTACACAGAAGAAGTCCAGATCCTGTCTCTAATTTATAATAGGACATGATCGATAGGAGAATGGAATCCATAATTAGTTCTATGATGATTAAAGTACACTACTTCATTATTTCTGAGTATATGGGCAGAGATATTGAATTTTATTTGTCTCAGTAACGAAGGCACATCAGTTTGGCCTTTGAATATTTTAAATATGGTGATAAAGTCAGTGTTTCCTTTACGTTTTCGAAGGGTACAAATTATAAACATTCACTAAATTTCACTGTAGGAGTAGACTTTTATATCCAAGCCTCATGCAAATTTTCTTAAGAAACGAATACGAATATGGATTTGATGTGACTTATTTGATTTATATAGCAGGGAGACCAAATCACAGAGGCATATTCTAAGAGAAAAAAACAAGTGATAAAGTTTTATCTGTTATATATAGGAAACACTGACTTTATCACCATATTTAAAATATTCAAAGGTCAAACTGATGTGCCTTCGTTACTGAGACAAATAAAATTCAATATCTCTGCCCATATACTCAGAAATAATGACTTTGATCATCATCAAACTAATAATGGGTTCTATTCTCCTATCGATCATGTCCTATTATAAATTAGAGACAGGATCTGGACTTCTTCTGTGTAAATCTATCTAGATTCAAACAATCTCTGATTAGTTAGTCCAGATCCTGTCTCTATTCTGCTACTTCCTTCCATTTGTCCTTGCTTTTGTTTTAAATTGTTTTAACCTTTATTCCGATTTTATTTTAACATGTCCGTTTGTATTTAAAAAAAAGGTTTTATCAGATAAAATATATAAAGTTATAAAAAGTTTTGACAGTGTAAATATTGCTGAAATCGAAAGACATTCTGTTGATAAGATTATGATGATATAATTTTATTGAAATACTAATTTGCAGTATCTATGAAATGTATTTAATTAGATTTTTTATAAATTTGTCTTAAAAACACCTTTAACGTACGTGATCATATGACATTTCCCTCAGATTCATATTGCAAGCGTCTAAAGTTCAGTGAAGCTTTAAGTGTAATTTGAGCTATAAATCATTGCAACGTATATTTTGTGAATGACAGAACCAGTTTAAAGTGAATGATAAAGAGAAAAATAGTTATTTATAATTATAAGTTAATTAGCTATCATTGAAAAAGTAATAAACGTTCAACAACTGAGATGAAAGATCAATGTCTCACCCGTGGATACATTTTAGTTGTTAAGGTACAGGCACACACGCTTATTTAGTGGCATGCTAATGAGCATGCCACTAATAAGCATGCCCTAACTGTACACACTTGCTCATTACTGGCATGCTCATAAATAAGCATGCCCAAAGCTAACAATCAAACACACATGCTTATTAGTGGCATGCTCTTGTCATAGAATAGAGACGCTCTTGTTCAAAATGGAAACTTTGCAAACTGAAATAGAAAATTCAAGTGAACCAATAAATCAAAAAAGTTCCCTAGTTTCCATCCGCACATTTTATAATTTTTGTTGTAAGATTTGAATTATTCATGCCTATTAATAAAGTTTCATAAACATTATTTCTCACTATATTATTTTTACACAATGGTGACCGAGTATACCATAGACATTCGTGATTCCTATAATAAGTCACGAAAAGTAATGTTTTATCATCTCCCCAACGCGCCATACTTGTTTCATCTGTCGCGGACTGAGAATATCGCATTGATAATACTAGCCGCGAAGCCCGCGAATGACATAAGCATGTCTATTCACACGTGCTCCAAAGATACCCCTTCTCTATGGTGAATGACAGTGGCATGCTTATAAGTCAACCGGCGGTTGATTTTTGAGCATGCCACTAAGTGGCATGCTCATTACTAGCAATGTGCGTACACACATGCCACTAATAAGCAAGACCTAAAGAAGGTCGATACTGCGCATGCTCACGTGCCACTAAATAAGTATGTGTGTCTGTAGCTTTAAAATACCTTGTCATACTCAATGACTTTTATCATTGAATCAATTACATTGTTCATTTACTAAAAACAATAAAAATTTCATTCGATTCAAATTCTTATAAAATATAAGATTACATAAATTAATCTTCAAAATTAAATAAAAAATTCACTTGGAATTTCTCCAAAAAATTTAAATTATTAAGTAAAATTTAATTATTTTAACTAAATGGTAAGCAGAAGGAACTGAGCACTGTCCGAATCCCTTGTAATATGTCACTTTGGAAGAACACTATGGAATGCTCTAGAACAGCCTACAGTACTCTAGGTTTATCTACAATATTTGGAAAATGACTGGAACAGCCTAAAGGAAAACAATCTTTGGTAGAAAGCAATAAGATTGTGGTTTGACATATTAAAATAAATAAAAACACTTTTCTTTGTATTAAACCACGATTTATAATTGTGCCAACCGGTTTCGCTTAAACTTAAGCTTCATCAGGGAAACTTAATAACGGTTGTTAAGTTGCCCTGATGAAGCTTAAGTTTAAGCGAAACCGGTTGGTACAATAATAAATCGTGGTTTAAAACAAAGAAAAGTGTTTTTATTTATTTATAAAATAATCTTCTCGAGAGTTCGAAAGACCAGCGTATCGCGTATACAAAGCAGCACCGCCCTGCGCAATACAGTTTGTTTTGCCATTTCTATCGGTGCAAAATAAGCTGTGGGACGACGTGATAACACGGTATGGCCAGTCATGGAATTTCGGAGCGACAGATATTAAGCGAAATAATCGAGCGAGTATTTACCGATAAGTGAGCGATTAAATTAATGCGACTACTACGTGCGAGAATTGGATAGAATGTTCTAGAAAGTAATAAATAAATTGTTCCCAGCGATAATAAAGTGTTCATAGACTAGTAATAAATTGCGAAATAGTGTAATTTCAAAAATAGTGTATTAATTTAATTCGTGTTAGGTGATTTTATCAATTTAATGAAGTAATTAATTACTTTTTAATTAATTGCTAATTAATTTGAAATGTTTCCATTTGTATCCCAAGGCCAAGATCCATGACATTATAAAAAAAAATAAAATAATAATGAATCAAAAGTTAACTATGTATGTTAGTTTTTCCTGTTTCTTTAGCCATAGACCTCAGTCTTAGTTAATTAAGTTTACTTTCTCACAATACTGAAACAATTATGTAAGTATATTATTCCTTTCTCACTGAGTATGCGTTAATAAATAAATAAATTTTATTAAAAATTAAAATGTTTCAGATTTCTGTCAAACCTACTTTAATTTTTTCCTTTAAACTTCTACTTTCATTTTATTCCTGAATGGCGTTAGAACTCACTTAGAAATAATGCTGTCAGCAGTGCTGACCTTTACAAGTTAGATGTCATCGGAATTGAAACACTCAGATTAGGGTGAAGACAGAAAAAGATAAGAGAAGAAGTCAGAAGGGATCGGATACGATATTCACGATGTAAATTCGCCAAAATTCGTGATTTTTAACCAAAAATGAAATATTTTCCTCGGATATCTAAATCGCTTTCTTTTACGTAAAATACTTTTACGAATTTCAGAATAATTTAAGAAAAATATTAAGAAAAAATACAAGAAGATAATAATTCTACAATTTTGTACAATTAATTCCTATAAATTTGATTATTGAAATTTACTCATTTTGTTGAATATTTATTAAAATATTTCAGATTTTTTTAGGTGTTTGAATTTTAACAATGTGCTTTAATTCTGTATACATGTCATGGCTTGCATTAAAATATATTGAGTGAGATAATTCAAAAGCTTCTGAGGTCAAAATAGTTAAAGAAATACATTTTAGTAATTTTTATAAAATTGCTCTATTCAAATAGAAAAATTGCTATAGCTTGAGGAAAACGTTATATATTTTCCATAATTGAAAAATCGTTGTTGGTTCTGAGTAAATTTAGTTTTAACGACAGTATTTTAATTTACACAAAATTATTGTTTGTAATACACACACGTTTAATTACCAGAAGCAGTCCGTCTTTCCATCAGGTGTAAACTCGCGATTTACATTAAAAACGTCATCGGTAAAATCCTTCTCAACTCAAAAACTAAAATTTATTTTAGAAAACAGCGGAATTTATGAAATAACTTTTAGAGATTGTGACAGCATATCTATTCATGGACCAAACCGCGAGAAACCTAAGTTTAATATTGAAAGAACATCGCCCTCATTTAAGAAACAATAATTTCTCAGAATTTTCCAACCACATAATTAATTTCAACCATTATTTCAATAATTATAGATTTAAAATACTCCACTAGGTTCTTCATAAAGGATTGATAATGAAAATGCTTGAAAAACCGACGAAATAAAAAATCTTAAATTTAGAGAAAACACTCATAAACAACATCACATTTCAACTGAAGAGTCACACAACGATTGTGACCCAAGAATAGGTGTCAGAATGTCCCAGGACATTTTTGGCGATTTATGGCGGAGAATTACAATCCTCTCATGTGATTATGTTCACTATAGGTCAATACTCGTAATTGAAAACAATGAGGCAAAAAGGGTCAATAAAATAATCAATTGTTAAAAGAGCGTTAAATATTTTTTTAATAATTTTTTTTTAACAATTACCGAAAAAAAAATATCGGGAATATTCGCCGACTAGAAAATACATTTTGTTATTTGTAAACCACGAGCTAAAAGTATTTGATAATTAAAAAAGCCAAGAATATAAATTTATTTAATTAAATTCCAGGAGTTTTGAAAAATGTATTAACACGAGTTACTTGCAGGTTTCAGTACAACACTAAAATTTAATCGTCTATAAAATGCTGGAAATGTTCATCCATACACAGAAGATTTACTTTAAATATACGAAACTAAAAATCATATTTAATCCTATTCTCTGCAATGTTGAAAACACGCCCATGGAATTTATAGAGTTAAGCTAATACAGGGTGAATAAAAACAAAAACGAACAAAAAAAATATAAGAAGAAATATCAGGGCCTATGTTAATTATAACTGATATTTGTTTCATCATTTTAAATAAAAAAAACCTTTTCAGAATACCTACGCTAAATGTAAATTTTTTCCCTTAAATTTCAAAATATTCAAAGTGTGTAGATATGCAGAATAATCGGTGTCAATTTAATTACAATGAAACAAAGAATATCGGTGTAAAAATTTGATTTAATTTCATTTTCACACCATGAATAATTTTAACGGTTTAACAAAAAAAGCAATTAGCAAAATTATAATGGTTAGCCGTAACTCATAAACGAGTTAATATAAACAAAAATAAATGAATTAACATTCATCTACATTCCTGTTAATTACAATAACTGAAAAATGTCATAATGACTGAAAAATGCTGAGCACAGTACTTACCTACTGATAAAAATGAAGTACAGAGGGAGAAAAAATATACACTCTTCGACAAAAAAAAATGTTTTTATGTTTTAAATTTATCCATACGGGCTCCGTATGGATAGTGGCAGTTTTGTATCTATTTACAGTTAATTATTTTTTTTTAAATGCAATTGAAGTTCTTTTCCATTTTATAATTTTTATTTATATGAAAGAGATATTTCACGATATATGAAATATTCTGTCACCTTAATTTTATGTTTTTCTCTATGAAATGAAGAGGTTTTTCTTTTTTAATCACCGGGTGGTGAAATTTTTTTTTATGAGTACCGCTTCTGAGTATCACATCTTAGGATAGGTTTAGTTTTAGGATAGATTGTGTTCATTGATATTATGATATATCAGTTTTTATTGTGTTTCCAATATTTCAGCTGTATTTAAACAGTTTTTCAATAATGAAAATATATTTAAAATATGATAACTAATACATAAATATTAATACTGACCGAAATAATAATTAAAAAATCGATTAATGGGGTCACTGAAGTAGAAGAAAAAGAAGATTCGTACAGCGAAAAAATTCTTTACTTACAATATAATGATGAAACTATAATTTGTATAAATCGTGATCTTATATTTAAATAAAATAAGATTTAAAAAAGATGAATGAGAGAAAGTTTATTTAATTACCTGTAAAATCTGGCAGCAGCTTCACACCCCCGGCTTTACCTGGGTACAGCGGGCAGATGGAGTTATACGAATTAGTTTTCAGGCGCTTAGCTAGATTTATTACTTGATAACTATAATTTTCAAGCGCAATTTCAACGCACAAACGTAAACATTTTGTTCCGTGAAAAAGGCTTCACAGGAGATTAAGTGCCTATTTACTTTTCACAGAACAATTGTATGGCAAAGAGTCCAATGTCAAAGCTGGATAAGTAAAAAAAAAAACTCAAAGCAAACCCATTACCTTAACCATAAAAATGCCTCTAGTTAAGTATTTAATTTTTTGCATCTGCTATTATGAAATGGAAACATGGATGTTGAGAGTATGCGAGAAGAGAGAACTTGTCGTCTTTGAAATGTGATTCTGCAGACGAGTGCGTAAGAACTGCCCGAAAGCTGATCCTAACAAGCCAAAAGCCCTACAAATAATTTTCTGACAAACCAACCAACCCCACAGTTGATTGCCCGACAGCCGATTAAGCGGAAAATTGATTTTCTTAAAAAAATAAATTCAAAAACGTCTTAATTTCCTCAACTGTTAAAATACCAAACTGATAAATTTAAAACAGAATTTTAAAAAACTTTTACCTAGTGAGTTACTTTATATGATAAGAAAACATATCGTAGTATTCCATTAAACTGTTTTGTATATTTTGATGTGTTTAATTGTAACTATTGTTTGAAAAAGTAGTTACAAACAGTTATTAAAATATGACACGTGAATATTCAAAATAATTTATACGAATGATATGAAATGTAATATCCCTACCCTAGGTCACCCGCCAAAAAATCTTCTAATACATTTTTAATTAATCAGTTTTAAATGTATATTAGGAGAAGTATTTATATTAGCCTACTTTCACGAATATTTGCAAATACAAAAATGTTGGGCTGTTCGCTTTCGGGAACTTGTCAGGCAGTTGACTAACTAGCAAATGGCTGTCGGATATCATCTGTCAGGATGTTGACCCAAACGCCTACAGATGAATGCTTCGAAACTCTTGGACAGCAGTGCGCACTAACAACTTAGTTTTATTTATCAATCAGGATTCTTCAAAGACTGTCCACAATCTGACTGAGATGTACCCAAGATATATTTGGCCAACATCCATGCCCTAAAATAATATAAAGCCATACAGTTATACATTAATATTTGGAATGCATTGCAGAAAATGATCAAATGTCCAAATGATTATGATGATCAATCAATTCGTGTGTACATTTTAGGGTTTTTTGACTTCGAAGATATGAGGAAGTTTTTTCAAAAGTATCTAAGTGTATATGTCTAAATGGCAGTAATAATTATTTACTTACAAATCTCTTTCGCCTAACATATTAATAGAAAATATGCCAAAGAAATATCGAGTTATCCGCAACGCATTCATCAACAATAGTTGAAAATGAGTACAAATAATTAACCTTGTGGAGGTAATCGGAAAAAAATATTAATTTCGAATTCACGCATGATGAAAAGGAAAAAACAGTATTTGTAATTATCGAATTTATTTCTGACTTTAACCCCTACACATGAGGTAAAACCCACGTAAAGTAATAAAAATCTCTTAATAAAGTAAATTTAATGTGTAAACCAAGATGGAATGTTGTATTGTGCTATATATTTTGAGCATAGTGGTTAAGTGATCTGTTTCTACAGCGCTTCCAGTGTTCGAAATCATTAGCATATAAAGTTACAATACAAATGTGTAAAGTAAAGCTAGGCTCCGGTCATTTCATGGATATGTTGTTACTAATTTCTCCATGTGATAAGTTTTTCGAACCCTATACAACATTGATTTAGACTGCTTTGCTCAATATTTGTTTACAACTGTGCTTTGCTGTGTATTCAGAGTACATTGATGATTCACAAACTGTACTGATGCAAATGGAGAGACCGGTGATGTTAATGAGAGACATGAGACAAGGACCTCGCACTTGTGGGAAATCATCGTTTAGGTGGAGGATCTGAAGTGGCTTGCTTTCGAAAGCAAATGCCGCACATAAGTGTAGGAAAATTTAAGTTATAATATCGTCACCATCAAAATAACTACACCATATCTGTTATACACTCATATGTGCACAGGATGTTTTAAAATGATTGACTCAATTTCAAAGCAGGATATTTCAATATAAATGTTTTCAGGTTTTAACGACCACTCAGAATTTTTTGTGTTTAGTTTTCTGGGATATATATCTGCCATATATATCTGACCTCTCTAACTGACGTTTCGGACCCACATGACGGATACGGATGACACATCAGACCATCATAAGGGCTTATATGTTACACAGCTGCCCTGATGATGGAGCCCGCAATTCAGGTCAGATATACCCGGTAGAATATCCCAGAAAACTGCACACAAAACATTTCAAGAAGGTTTGATGAGTTTTTAAAATTAACTAACCATTCTACATGCCAATTACATGGCTTCTATCTTCTGTACATTCAGTACACCTATGATTTTGTTACAAATATATACCTCTCAAATGATCTTTTTCCACAAAAAAATGTTGAGTCATATAAGCACGTCGTTAATGTAGTTTTATAAGAAAAAGTTGCAAAATGGAACGTGTGGAGATCTTTTTTACCAGGAATGAAGTGAAATGACCCTGTCTCAGGGTCTCATGTATTCAGTTAGGGCAGTGTATCATTTGGCGGAGTTTTGTCTTCACAAAACTTCATAAGTCGTTAAAAAAAATTGTTTTGCATCATTTAGAGATGCGTTTGCCCCTTAATTATGAATGACTGAGTCAAGGTGCTGTTTGCACTGGGATTTGAAACTCTATGTCTCACCCTTTCAGTTGAAAAGTTTTATTAATGGGTGGTTTCGGTTTCATATAGGCATTTTATTAGGTCTATTTTTTTTAAATAACTTATATATAATATTTATATCTTACGATCGTTTATATATTCTCTGTTATAAACAACATTTTAAGAAAATTCATCCTCTGCTTTGTTTTTCGAAAATTATTTGATATTTTATTAGACCAGTTAAATTTAGCAGATCTTCATAAACTGACTTGATCATTACACAAATTTTAATTTTGTGGAATGTTTTGGCAATTAAGTTGACTCGATTATTTTTTCCAGGAAAAAAGGGTAATTCATAAAATAATTGGCACTTAAAACTTTCTCATACTTTGAATCTATACATTTTATCTAAAAATTAAATATGGGTATCCTTGATTTCATTTTTGTTTATATTTTGTAAGTACAGTTATTTACCACATTCTAAAGTTTTTTCCTTAAAAACGAGACATATGTATTAAAAATACTAAATAATAATACATATTATTATTTAAATGAATGAAATAAAAGCTTAATTTTTATAAATTATGTAGTTTGAAAACAACTCTTAAAACAATGGAATTGTTAAGAAATTACATTAAATTTACATACACTTTGAAATGATTCCATTAAAAACTAACTAACACAATGATTTATACACAACGTTTTATTCCACTAATTTGAGTTATATAAGCCTAAGCGCTTTCAAATTAAAACTCAAATTAGTGGAATAAAACGTTGTGTACAAATCATTGTGTTAATCATGAACTTCCACTTTGTGAACGAAACAACGCTTAATTTATAAAACTAACTATTTCACGTACTTATAGGATACGAAACAAAAGACAAAAGACCAAAAGAAAAGAAAAGGTCAAAATACTATTTTAACGCGGTAGAAAAATAAGAGTGAGTTATTTTATGAACTTGCAATCGCCAATTAATTTTGCACTGCCAATACTCATTCACCCTATCAAGAGACTTGTTTATGAAAGCTTAATATCACATAAATTTTACTTTATCAAAATTCTCAAAATATACCTATTGAAGAAACATTAGAAAGTAGTATAGAGATATGTAAAGAAAGCCTTTTTTTATTAAAAGGCTGTATTGTAATTTGCGCTGAATTGTCTTTCTATAACCTCATCCTTTCTAGCCCTTCTTCCCTTAACCCTTATTGCTGTTTAAGTGATCTGACGTAGACAGTGAAGATACATTATCAGCAGCGCACGGGGTTTGACTAATCGCTTATCCGACAACCCCGTGTCAACGAATTGCTTCGTGACATCTTGGGGTCTCTAAGCAGGAGCCCGTGGGGGTAGAAACTGGTCTGAAGGTAACTTCGAGACATTTTTCATCATTTTGAATTTTTTTATATATTTTAAATTGTTGACATAATAATGTTTGTTTGGATTATTTTGATTACGAAAAAAATTATGTAAGATTAATTTTACATTATTTGTATGGTATGTATTATTATTTTTTAAATTATTTAAAACCTATTCTTGAATATGTTTTCTCTCTTTAAACATTATTTTTCTTTTTCTTATTCACTATCACTTGTAACTATATATATAATACGTAAGTCTTTATATGCTGGACCAGGTCTTGCACTTACAATCTGGTTACGCTGGAGTAAACATATTATTATTATTAGACTACTATTTACCACGTGTAGTCAGTACATTGAAATATGAGTTGTACGTAAGGTAAACATAAATCACTATAATCATAGTTGAATAGTATATTCGTAATTGTTGGAGGTGAGGTCTGGAGGTCGAGGCTCATTAAGAGTTGTAGAGGAAAGCGAAAGGTTAGCGAAAACACTAGCGACTTATTTAAAAAATATATATCTTCACATTGTATATAGAACATTTTACGTCAGAAACTAAAATAAACCACGGGATAAAATGTGTTCTCTTTAATAATTAGCCGTTAACAAAAATATTTTAAACACTATGGTAGCAATATTACAACAGTGTACGTGTGCAATTTTATCACTTCATTCTTGAAATAGGTTCTCAAACCAAAAAATTGAAAAAAGTCGTTAAACATCACAGAATACTTGAGATATGTACCTAAACAAACTAAAAAATAAAATAGTCGTTGGACATTTTCCTTCAATTCTTTCTAGTTTCAAGTATGTCTCACTCTCTGTCTAGTCTCAAGTAGAAACACGATATTTTATTACATACTTAGCCTTTGTGCACCCATACTTTTCCTTAATTAAGCAGTCGACGCCACATTAACCAAGTTTAAACGTAGGTACAAAACAAACGTTACTCTTCTTCTCGCCTTTACTGCATGAGAGCTTTTAACATCCCATACAATGTAGAACAACGCTACAATTTACGTGGAACTAAGACCACCGTATTTAAATATTTATTGGAGGAAAAATTACATCATTAGAACGAGAGATATTAGTTTAAAATAAAGTTTGTCATCTACATTTTCGGTTTATTTATATATTGATAAATCGTACAATTTTTGGTAAACTATATCGTTTGCTTGTAAGAATTTGCAGGCGGCCATAGTTGCCGTTTTTTGATGAATAGCTACGAGCAGTATTTTTGCAAAATTTATTTTTTTATGTTGTATTAATAGATTTTGATTCTCAAATAAAGGAATATTGTCTGCAGTAAAAAAAACTAACACAAGCGCATACTCAATAATGATTGTTTTGAAAATAAATTCAAAATGTATTTTATATTATACGTAAAACAAATTACGTCACGTTTGATGGTTTACTGTCGATGACAAGTGGTGTTTGCGGGATGTCGACTGATGACGTCCATCGTATTACTTGCAAGTATTATGGTACTGAGCAAGACTGAGTTCTGTATTTATTTTTATATAAAATATGAAAATAGATACCAAAACGATAAAAAAAATTGAGGATGATATCCATAAATCCAAAAAAACAGGTGTCTCGAAAATTAAAGTAATTTTTTGGAGGGTTGATAGGCAAACGTATGACTGACCAGAATATCAAAATATGACATGACTAAAAATCGTTAGTTTTCGAGATGAATTTTGAATTTGAATATGAATATATTTTGAATATGAATTCTATAGAAATCAACAACTTAAATGAGTATTTCGAGCGCCACATCTACAAAATTCCATATTTTCTGATTAAAATAAAATGAATGGTGTCATATATATGTAATCTGCTAACTTAAACTTCTCAAACAGTAAAAAAATGCTCATTTAGTGTAGTTTTTAAAATGATATTACATGCAATGCTATGTGTAGCGTAAGAAAAAATGTATTGCTGTTTTACTGCAAAAGGAGCTCATGGCGAATTATTTTCAATAATGATGGATTGGAACGAAAACATTTGTTAAATTTAAGTAACAGTCTACTATACAATCTATTATGCCGATAAAATATAATAAATGAATAAAATAACTTGTGTTGATATCACGTCCAATATAGAATGTATAGATTAATGTATTATAGTCTGATTATTCTTGTCTAGCAAAATCACAGAATTTTAAAGGAAAAATATTAGTATTTATTTAGGAATTATAAAGAAACCATAGAGAAAGATGCAGAAAAAGAGGTTTTAGACCATTATTAGGCAGAATAATTTGAATAATTTATATTTATGTTTATTCACTTATTTTTATATTATTTTTTTCGCATACACTATACAAACACTATTTTTTTGATATGTTTATTTTGCTAGCTTTCAATGCTGCTCTTCGGAAAAATAAATTTCTGTTAAAAAATATGGCACAAATGTCTTATTTTTTACAGTTAGTTCTTTATTTGAAAGATTAATATCTGATAATTTTGTGCTTTGGTTGCGAGCTAAAAATTGTTACCTTGACCTAAAAATTCCGAATGAAATAAGCTCTGTAAATTGTATGATGATTGAGAGTTTTTGCTGCTCCAGGCAAATAAATTCTGCAGTTTGATATGACGTATGAATATAATATAAATGAAACTGATATTTCTCCCGGGTTTATTCTTTTGTTGTTAGGTTTTTTCTCGAGGAAACCTAGACCAACTTTTCGGTACGGCGGTAAATGCCATTTTCAAAGCTTTTATCCAAAAGTTGTGGAATAATTAAGCTTATTAGTGGGGGATACAGGTCTCCCACCATTTATGGGGAGATAAATCTTCCACGCACTAGCAAAATGGAGTGAAAAATTTTTGCATTATTTTATAGTCCGTTAGATTTAAATTGCTGTCTAGACATTAATTTATCCTCATCATAGCATTTTTGTCTGTCTAGACATTAATTTATCCTCATCATAGCATCAAGTTGGAAACTAGATCAACAAAGTCTATACCAATCAAACGTGGAGTTCGACAAGGGTGTATATTGTCACCTATGTTATTCAATTTATACTCCGATCTAGTATTCAAGGAGGCTTTGCATGACATAGAACTGGGGGTCAAGGTTAACGGTGTACACGTCAATAATATCAGGTATGCAGATGATACAGTCATTCTGGCAGATTGTATGGAAGACTTACAAACACTCGTAAACAGAATTAATGATGCTGGTGTAAGACTGGGTCTTAACATGAACGTGAGTAAAACAAAGTTCATGGTGTTTAGTAGGCAAGATCACATGGGAGCACGCCTCACATTGAATGGGGCTGGTATAGAGAGAGTGACAAAGTTTAAATAGCGGAAGACCTCGACCCAGAAACCGAAGTCAAATGCAGAATTGAAGCATCGCGAGCTGCTTTTAACAAAATGAGACAGATATTCTGCGATGACAATCTTAACCTGAAACTTCGACAGCGACTGGTCAAATGTTATATATGGTCAGTCCTGCTGTACGGAGTGGAATCGTGGACCCTCAAAGTGAGTAGCATGAACCGGCTGGAGGCGTTCGAAATGTGGATACATCGGAAAATGTTCCGGATACCCTGGACGGATATGGTCAGCAACACAAGAGTTCTTCAAAGAGCTAGAGTGAATAGAGAGTTGCTGACAGATATCAAAATCCGAAAGGTATCGTATTTGGGTCATGTCCTCAGAGGAGAAAAATATGAATTACTCCACCTCATTCTTATGGGCAAGATAGAGGATCGTAGAGGTGTTGGAAGGAGACAAATTTCCTGGCTCCGCAATATACGCGACTGGACGGGCATAAGAAGTGTTGGAGAGCTGTTTCGTGCTGCCCAGGACAGGGACGCTTTCTCTCGGGTGATAGTCAACGTTGAAGGGACCTGACATGACACCAAAAGAAGAAGATAGCATTTTTACGATCTATTGACGATGTTTGCATTCTTACGTAGCAGATTGATTCGAGGCAGTGTCCTAGGATTTGAGCCTCATTCCAGGAGACTAGTAAGTTAATTATATTTTGATAGTTTGAGCTTTTAACTACGTTTAATAATAGATTTAATAATAGAATATTGACGTAATACGTAATCCATGTCATCACAACTTAATAAAAATAATTATAATTTATTTATTTAATGCTAATTATTAAGGTAGATTGTGAAGTCAGCTTTTTAATATCAGTGATGTAATAGGTATATTCAAAGAAATTTTGTCAAAGAAAAATGTACCGGAATAAAGTTTAACGTAGCAAAGTGCGAAGGAAAGATCTAAGCTTTGTGAAACTAATTTTCCAGAAGTTGTGAAAGTATTTTCAGAATGTCGGAACGTAAATCTCACAGACACCCGGACATAACTTAAATTTCTGAATTTTCGATAGATCTCCCGCCATGTTAATCAGGATTTGAGATGAAGATACTAAACGTTTTATGCGCGTATTTTTAATTAGAGGCTAACTGGGAAAATGGTAAAAAGAAAAGTAATTAAACACGTACCAACTTTAAAACTGAGGAGAACGCTCGGATGAAAATAGCTTAAATGGTTCGAATAAAAAATTTCAAAGAAAAATGCCCCTCCATAAATTTTTTTGCGAAAAATTGTGTTTTTGAGCTTGAATGACTACGACCCTAAGCTTCTTTATAATTTTAAAAGAAGCAATATGTTTGTTAAATGCCTTCAAAGAGATTTCTCAAAAAGTTATGTCATTTTGCTTGTTTGATTTATTATCGGTTACTTTACAATTAAGTTAGAAGTAGCAATTAAAACACAACTGATTTCTGTTTAACGATTTCTTATTTAATATAATATATTCAAATACTAAATAGAATAATCACAAGTTTTATAGGTACCTACATCATATTTAGTTAATCTGATCGTGCCAAATTATTAGAAGGTTTGGTCCTTTATTTAAACGTAAGGGCCTAGGATTTTGGAAGGAAATATTGTCAAATAACACATTGCCCCTTTCCCAATTTCATTTGATCAGATTACCATAATCGTTCTCATAATTTTGCATCCCTATGTGATGATAGTACAGTGCGTATAAGAATCAATTACAGATGTGTGTACACTCTGGTTGATATCACAAAAGGTGTCAAACAGGGTTGCGTAATGTTTTCATGCCTATTCATCCTGTAAAGGATAATTGTGTGAAAAAACTGGAATGCTTGAATTATAGGTGTGAAAATGAGCAATTTGACTGCAAGTATGTTGCTAATCATACTTGGATGAAGCAGTAGATCAGTGATTTTAAACAGGGTGTAGGCGCGCTTTTGTGGGTATTTTAGAGGTCTGGCGTTGCAATTATGTGTTGAGGTGCTGCAGGAGTTTGAGTGGGCACTGTGTTGAAATAGAAAAATAATTTCTTCTTCAAAAACAGCATTTGTTAGTATAAAACAAAATATATATACTAACAAAATTTGTCAATATACGAAGGGGCCATGGACTCTGAAACATGTTGATATTTTTCAATACAAAAGTGATGAAAACCAAGTTCATTTTTATTAATTAGAAAAACTGCCAATTATGAAACTGCAATAGATTATAAATGGCAAATACCGAACAAGACTTAACAGTGACATTATTATAAATGTTAACAAGTCAAATGTGATGGTTTTCGAGAAGAACAACGTGTTAAATACTAGAAAGCAATCTAATGAATGTTTGGAACGAGTAGATGAGTTTATGTATTTGTAAAGTATTTTCAATAAAAGAGGAAAGATTGAGAAAGATATCGAGAGAAAGGTAACTGTATGAAATGATATAATAATAAAAAATCGATGTTGAATTTAAAGATGTAAAACTGTCGAAATAAATTAGATGAACGGTGCTTTGAATGAAATTATTTGTAATATATTTCATTGTAATTTCTAATGTAAGCCGAAGCAATTGTGGCAGTTCTAAAAATGGAATTATGGTACCATTATTGTAGAAGTGAATCCTGGAGCTGGCAGAAGAGGAACGAACCGAATGCAGTGAAAGTGAGATCACACAGACTTATGTGTAGCAGGAGAGAAGAGTTCCATCATCTCTGCCTACCCCTGTGCGGAAAGAAAGTGAGTTTTTTAGTAAGTTAGTTTATCATTCATTCTCTCACGTCAGTTAACATAAACAAAAGAGTTTGAAAGAAAAGATATTTTGTTTTTTCTTAGCTTGGTAAGCTAGATTAAAAATAATTCCGTGTGGTATGTCGACTCTTTGTGACCCACAGATTGGTGTTTCGGTACGGCGGTGTGCTTAGGCTTGCCAAGTTGTAAAATACAAATATTTGCTGTACTCTGGGCACACAACAACCCTCCTCCCAACCCCGGATGGACACCTGGGAACGGGTAGGTTTGCAATAACACCTTACAAAAATTGCGATGTTAGTAACCATTTGAATACATAAATAAAAAATATTTGCGTTAAAGTAGTATAGATCTGGAACATTTTAACAAAAAAAATAAAATTACAATATTAATTAAAATAAAATACTTGGAACAAACGACTATTTATTTAATTATGCCAATGGTTAAATAAGGTATAAATTAATGTTAAAAATGATATAAATAATAAAACTGAAGTTTCAGAAATTAGAGAATCATGATTAAAATTGAAGAACATCTTTTAATGTATGTTCGGACTAAATTCTTGTGCAAGGTCCAACCCCGTTGATTTTTGCACCCAATTCAGCTTTTCTCTTCATGTCATTCTTTTTATTTTTTCTAAGCATTAAAATCATTGGAGGTTTTTTGCACTATTGTACTCAATACTAATTACATACCTGTATTTCAATTTAATACAAAATTTAGACCTGGGAGCCATATTCTTTAACTTGTTGAATACCCAACCCTGGCCATCGCCTCGCGGCCAACTTGTTAAATATGGCTCTGAACTAGCACCGCGGCGTAGTTCCATATTTATACCCAAGTGCTTGTATTTTTATACTTTATGCTTACTTTTGACATTATGATGTTATTTTATATTAACTCTATATTCTACATATTTTATTTTTATTATCTTATGCTTACTTTTACTTACTCTCATTTTATATTATAAGGTAATTAGTACAACATCAAATTACTGTAATAGGTTTTGTAACCGTTGAAATAAATAAATAAATAAATTTACACAATGTAGCGTTCACCAATTTCCACCCATGATAGAATACCATGTCTATCAAATATTTGGAAGTATATATTTATTTAAATTTTACGACATGTTATGTATAATTATGTGTTGCAATATTTCTCAGCGCGACCGGCATCCAAAGCTTTTTCATTCCCCTTAAATGATCGCAGATGTTACTTATGAGATATCTTTTTTTTATGATTTGGAATTTTTTTGGCAATATTCTTTTATATGTGTAATGATATTCTTCCGAATAATTAGCATTACACTTAAATACGTCTAAAATGTAATTTCAATTTAATGAAAAATATAAATAAAATATAATTTCGTCTCTATGAGACATCTATTATATACCTTGATTAAGATGTCCCTGTGACAAAAATCCAGTACAGTATTCTGAAAAAATTGGACAAACTCAAAATATTCTGAGTCACATAGACGCTTTATTACATTAGTCCGTTGGATAGTGGCCTTTATGCTTTTGAATCCCTCAAATGTTGAAAAAACTTAATAAATTTGAAAAACTATGATCACGATTGAAATGTTACCTTTAACGCTGCTGATATTTCATTTGGCCCCGTGATTGAATGTATGTGACATTGTCTAAAGTGCGTGTGAATAATTTATCGGCCTAGTCGGGGCCAAATAAATGGACCGTGTTAATCAACAAGTGTGTGTATTTTATGCGCGTCATCAATCAAAGGGAAACTGGAAATGTCGGGACGGGGGCTAGGGGGGAGATGGGGGCTGCGGGGAGGCGGGGAGGTCGGGGTGATCGGCCCACATCGTGATGCTTGACAAAACATGACAAATTGTGGTTACCCAGGCGGGGAGCTTCGTGACGGGGAAGGGTCGCTAACTAACTTATTCAAATTAACTCCGCAGGATTCTAAATTAAATCAAAATTTGATTGCTAGATAGGCGCAGCAACCGCCGAGCACATCACAACATTAATAACGTTTTTAAGTCAACAACTTTCATCGAAATACTGATGCCGCGTTGGTGCGTAGGCGGAGTTTCCACATTTTCACGAAACAGTTTTTAACGGTTTAAAAATACAAAAACGTGTTTTTGAGTAAAACAAACTTATTCAACTTAATGCCATGTCCTCGCAATTAGAATTAGGAAAATTTTATACATATAATAAAAGCCTTTGGAATCACACACGGAAGTTTGATACATTTTTGAATGAACTTCTTTCAAAATGATAGTTGTTTGAAGTTGGACAATACTACGAAAGATCTGGAATCACCTCCGACTTTCGAGTGACGTCCGCAACGTTCCAGCAAAATCTGGAATGTACGATTACTTGCGAATAAAGTCTGGAAAACGCGAACAACTTCCCGATATTTCGATAACAGCATTGGCCAGTATAAATACGACACGCGAGAGTAGCCGGGGAGTTTATTTTCTGTACGCGTTGACAGGCGATAACAGAAGGTAGCCGCGGGCGGCGGTCAGTCCGGCCAAGCGAGCGGTAGCGGCAAGAAGCCAGTGTTGCCAAGCGAGCGGAGATTCGACAGCGATTCTAGAAAGTTCTTACGTAGCGAGATAAACCGAAGCGAAATGAATAAGCGCGGAAATTGATGAAATATTCTGGTGAACAGTGAAAAAGTGTTTTAAGTGTCTATTTATGAGTGATAAATTTTCGAGATAGTTTTATTTAAGGAATAGCGGTACATTCAATAGTCAAAAGTGACCGTGTACGTAAGAATAATTAATTGATCGATAATCAATAAATCCGTTATCACATTCCAGCGTTTCATTAATTCCTTCTGCAGCCGCGACACGTGACAACATGTCAGATGAAATATTTTTTTAAATATTGTCATGGGTCATGGCTGCCAGAAGCAAATGAAAACATGAGAAATTATTATAATAAATGTATAAAGTCACTAGTCACGAATAAAATTGAAACACAGTTCTTCATTTTTAAGTTATTTTATGTTTCTAGAATATTTTACACGTGATATATTACACTGTTTCTGACGCTTTGATCACAATCTTGAATTTCCCAATAATTTATCACTTCGATTAATCTCACGTTGGTAACACTGCATTAGCTACGACTTTATCGCTGGTAACGTCGCGTTGGTTAAAGTCAAAACAATCACGATTCTCTGCGGCCCTGGCATCGCCTTTCATACAAAACTTCATGGTTCTTCGAATCTTTGAGACCATTCTACACGTTACTAGTGTTTGCGAGAATGCCCCTGCCGCTTTCAGATTGTTTTAGATGCTTCAAAGGTATTGAATGGCGTTCCAGAATGCTATAGAATGTTCGATCGTGTTTTTGTCTTCGAGAAGCTCTGAAAGTGCGTAATTATCCCATTACAATATTATTAACTAGCTTAATACTACACCACCTAGCAGTAAGTAGTTAGAGAGGATGATCATTCTGCTCCTGTATTTATAATCACACTTATCCTGAGGTTACATCGTCGATTGTTGAGGCTTCTAATTAGATACTCTTCCATTACTTGGTTTACCTGGTCTTTCGTTTTTTACTTTTTTTATGAGTAAGGTATGCGAATTTATTTAAAAAAATGTTTCTATCTATAACTCCAAGAAAGTTTTTCTCAAGTACAGTAGAAAGTATAAACTCAAACCTAAATCATCAAAAATCTTCTTATCCTGAAAAGCTGACAATACGTAGAAAGTTTTTTTTTTATTAAGCCATTCTAAGAGCGGAGAATGGGCTTTTTATCCCAAGTGTTGTGAAACGATGAGTTCACATAATATTTTTTCCGTAAATAAGAATTCTAAATCAGCATTTCCACATAAAAAGCATGTTGTTTCAAACATTGGTTAGGTTCCGTACTTAAATACACATTTTTATTAATTTCACTGTCTATTAACGCATATTCAAATGTTGCATTAAAATAAATCAATCAAATGAAACATACATCGATGATATTACTAACAAAATAATGCGATTTATCAAAAGCATGAATGGTAAAAAAGTTTTTTTTTTTATAACCCAAAATATTAATGATTATGAGTGTTAAGGCATGAACAAATTTGCAGTATTTCAAAAGTTATTTTTTTGTAATATTCAAAACTTCAAATAATGTTAAGAATTAGTGAAATAATTTAACATGTAAATATTAATAAAAATCCTTACACGGAATAATGTGTGTGTCACATAAATATTCTTATTATTTCAGAATTAAACTATGATAACTATTTATATATAAGCTGATCTCCTGGAATAGGATCAGTAAGCGAGCATCTTAATCACATGACTAAAATTATGTATAATTATTTATTAAATGACGTTCATGATAATTGAAATAACCCAATTCAAAATAATTGATTTAATTCAGAAACATGTATTTAGCTATGTTTAAATATTCGAGATTAAATTTAAATAAATTATTATTCCGTGAATATTCACATTAATTTGGATTTGCAGAAAATTTCTACCAAGCTATACAAAAACCTGGAAATGTAGGTAAAAATAACATTTTGATATATCGACGATCCCTACGTAAATATACCTACTTTCAAATCTGCAAAAAATGTTTTCTCGTTTTACATCTCAAACTATCCAATTAAGTCTAAATTTTTGGACATTGTTATAAAAAGAATTTTTAAAGAAAAAAAAGTGTAACTTTTTTAACATAATCTGAAAAGTAAAGTAGTAATAGAGTAAATCTGATAGTTTAAGAAAATTGAATTAAAATCAAATTTTTACAGATTCGGCAATATACATAAGCACCGTTGATGTTTTTAAATATAATAAATATGTTCATATTTATTTTTAAATAAATCAACAACACTGAGGATCTTAATTTTAATAATTTCTTTGTCTGTTCGTCTGTTTGTCCGTCTATTTATTCCCGTACCTTCTAAAAGAACAAAAAACGAAATTAAACTAATTAAATTAAGCCCCGGGCCAGCAAACTTAATGCAGAAACCTACGGAGATTGCCATCACTGTACGTATGGGACCCTTCAAAAATATACTACAAATAGAACTTAGCAAAGACGCGAAAATTATTGAGCGCACAATATATTTTCTAAAATATATTTACTTTAGGTACACTGGCTTTATAAAAATTTTCTCCGCAATCGATGATATTTCCTGCATAGTGTAGTGGCTAGCATACTTGGCTTTCACCCATGAGGCTCGGCTTCGATTCCTAGTACCAGAATATTTTTTTCTCATTTTACTTTTTGTTTTATTTCGATCTCTATTTTATTTATATTGAATTATGTTGTCGCATTACTTTTACTCACGTACAATAGCCACGATTACAAGGGTAATATGTATATATATTTTTAAATATTTTGATAAAAGTCGTTATTACTATTTTATGGGTGTCGGCTATAAATATGTACTTATTCTTTAGGAACCGGCATGTAAAAGTATCGTCATTTTTCGACAGGTTACAGCTTGTTTATGTTTAAGAAGATGTTTTAAACAAGTTGCTTAAATAAATATCATTTCTAGCGTGGTTATTATTATATTTAAAATAATTATTTAATTTATTTAAACATTTTAGTTCATTATTATAATCCGTCTCTGCACCCGTATAGTGACCAGTTTGATAATGAAATAGTTATCTACTCTTGCATCCAAAGCGCAATCCAGAATTGAGCTTCCCTTCTATAAGGGTGGCTATGTTATAATAGTTTAAGTTTTAGAATATATTGTATGACGGGATATAGCTTTGGGAGACAAATGAAAACGTTGTAAAAGTTTAAGTTAAAATTTAATTTATTACCAAAGAAATTACTAAATTGAAGTACCGTTCTTATTTTTATAGTCAATAAATTTATCCAAAATATTAAACACACTTATAATTACACCGTTTCTTAATTTGCACGGATTAACGGTGTTATTATTGCTTTTATCACGTAAACTAGTTAACTCCGTTCAATATTCGCTCGTAGAAAGACTTCTCGCCTCGGTATTCCTTTATTTATTACCGCTGGCGTCACTGTATTTGCCACATTATGTTCGCTCTGTTACTGCGCGCGTTGGAATATCACGGTCACGATTGACTGGTTTACGCTACTATACTATCTCTGGAATGTCGCATACGTTATCTTCTCGAATAACTCAATGATCCCGCATTACGTGACGCCTTTTATAGATAAATATCTTGGAAAGATTTGTTCTAGAGATTATGATAGGCTTGTAGAGCATCTTGGACGATTCTAAAGCAGTGTTTGAGTGCGTAATGGAATGTTATAGAACCTTCAAGAGAATGCGGTCAAGAGTGACTGACCGTGCATCGCGTGACGTTGTTGTATTGTTGTCAGTATTCAGGATATAGATTCACTACCTCATATAGTATATACAAAAACTATTTTAAGAGAAAAGTCGTGTACTTAATTTAATTAAAAAATTGTGAACTACTTCTAGGAAGTAATTATAAATTCAATTATCCTTATTTTACAAGAATGAAACCAAAAAATTGATCGTAATTGATATATATTAACTTTGTTAAAACCACTTATTTATATCAATTATAATTATGTTACCACAAAATAAATTTGCTACCTTTGAAGAAGAAAAAAAAAATTGATCCATTATCAAATGGTTTAAGAATAATCCTGGATGAAAGTAGTCTTAGTGGTCCTGGATAAAAGTATTGTTATTATTATTATTATAATAATTATTATTATTATAAAAGTATTATGCACTCCATTGTGATTGTGCTTTATATTTATCATAGTATGATGAACAAAAATACTTTATTGAAGTAGAAAAATAACCAATAAGCTATCTTACAGCCGGTTCTCGGTAGGAGTGGGTAAAAACGATGAAGCGCCACACAAGTCTGATTGATTTTTGAGGCTTCTAATATGACAATCTTTCATAATCTGGTTAACCTGGTCATGGCACGTCTTCCGCAGCCACCCTCTTTTTCTCACACCGTCAACAATCGCACCGTTTAGCTTTCTTACCATTATTTCCTCATTCACTCAACATGTCAAAATTACTTTTATAACTTCCAGTTACTATATGGAGGGATAAGCGTCAATTTCATAACTGATAATGGATTTTGAAAGCTAATTTTTGTGTTTTAGAAGTTTTGTGAAAAACATATTAATGTTAAAGTCATCAAGTTTATCTAAATGTAAAGTCCTTCTTTTCCCTCAAATATAATATTTTTGGAGGTCTTGTGATAGCGGTGTCTATATTTTGACAGCACCTAGCATCAACAACTTATTTTCCAGTCTTATTATGTTTCCCACGACGGAAAATCCTAATAAGCAACTCTCGTAGTGAAAATTGTAATAAATTTATTTATCTTCTTCAACCAAAGAAGACTCTAAGGAGTACTTACAGTCTAAGTAAGACTCTAAGGAGTGCTTAGAATGACTCTAAGGTGTTTCATGGATGACCACATCAAGGATGTTTTTCTCGAACAGAGTGCCTCCAAGAGGTTATTTGCAGCCGCATTATTTATTATTCATTTTTATTAATATAACTATTTAAAAACTTTGAAATTGCTTTTATATGTGTTTTTGTGTATTCATTGTCTTTTTTTAATTATTTAATAGATATTTTTTTTCTCTTTTTTAAATTTTCTCTCTATGTATATTATGCTTCATCATAACCTACATGTAACGTGTAACTTATGTGGCGAATAGACCAAGTCTTGCACTTACAACGTGGTTACGCTGGAATAAACATTATTATTATTATTATGTATTTGCGTAATACATGGGCTAATCAATGGATATAAAATTTAATCTCCTGCCGTCTGGCTATTATATACCTGTACATTTCTACAAATTTTCACATTTTAATATATCCAAATCAAATTTCTTAACCATTATAGGGATCTTCAAGAGGATTTTGCTCTCTTTCAGAAGATGCACATAATTTTCAAATAATACATGAACTTATTAATATTAAAAATATTCTTATAAATTTATTAATAAACTTATTAATATTAATAATAAGAACTTATTAATATTAAAAATATTCCAATATAATAATTTCATTGTCTATCTGTCCGTCCGTCCATCCGTTTGTCTGTCTGTCTATCCCCGTAACTTCATGTAAAGTCCATAACTTCTTTACGGTAAAGTTCTTTTTCAATTTTTTTTTCTTAAATTTTATTTCCGAATTTTTTTATAATGAAAAAATATTCCCTTTTCCTTAGGAACCGACATGTTAAGGTACCACTATTTTTTTCGGGTTACAGCTAGTCACGTTATAAATCTGTGAGTGAAAAAAACAACGGAATGAGTCAATAAAATCGACGCGAGGAATTTTTTTTCTCTTCTCTGCACGCTGTCCTTTAGCCTTTAGTTTAGTATTAGTAACATTACTGAAGATGATGCCTTAGCATCGAAAACGTTAAATCGTTATAAAAAATATTGTAGGTAAACTAAGTTAAAATTTTTAAATATATTTTTTTAAATTTGTTTGTTTTTTATTTCTTATACCTATGTAAATTTTCTTTTAATACAGAATATGTTTATTCAATGAATGTAAAATATTTTTCATGTTTATTGTGTGGATGTAAAATAATTTCAATGTTGAATGAATGTGCGATGCTTGTGGGCAAGGCTTAGTTTAAATGAGAATTTAAAATTAATTTCAATAAGTTTATTTATTCCTTACATGTGATTTATTTCAAATATAAACATTAAATTTTGATGCCACAAAGAAGTGATTCAGGAAAAAAATAGTAGCCAAATATTAAAAACTGGTAGATCATATAACCAATTAAAAAACGATTTCAACTTAGTTAAAGCAGTATATTTTGAGTGCTGTAAAGAGAAATCAGTATTAAACATAAGTATCTCAGATTAATAATGATACGTACATAGCCGAATCAGATATTGTATTTCATAATGAAGGATTGCTGGAATTCGGTATTCTTAAAGAATTTTGACACAATGATTGAAAAACTTGATAATTAAGTACAGATAAAGCTCCAGAAGTATAAAAAGGAAAAAAAAAATGAGTGTGTATACTTACTCAAAGTACACAACACAAACTAGAATTAATGAATAAAAATCAAAAATACACATTAAATGGAAAGTTAGTGAATAATTCAATTACCTTTATAAAAAAATAGCTGTAACCCATCAAAAATTACGGTAACAGATAGTAGAAAAAAGAAGAAACGACGGGATGGATACACAACGAAATTATTATAATTGGGATATTATGAATTCGATCTCAATTATATTATGAAAACAACTTAAGCGAACAGAAAGTAAATAGTAATAACAGCGCCTGGAACATATGCAATCTTCATAACAGTATTTTCAAACTACTTAATGTCGTCACTCTTAAGAATTGTTGGTCAAATCATTATTTGCTTTTGATTTTGTCGTTGTGTGAAAAAATCACTCCCATGATGCGCACGCATTTCTTTTCACGCACGAAGTAACTTAAAAAAAATGTATGTCTTAAATAATTCATTTAAACTCGTTTTGGGTATTGCGTTGTGTAAAGTGATCACCACAAAAGTGATCAGCCAGCTCGTACAGTTCATAAGCCCCGAGTCACCCAACAAAAACTTCCATGTATCTTTTTCATATAAATAGCTTCGATTCTGTGAGACTTCTATAATTTATCAAAATTAACAATTAAACCTCTGTGGACAAGGTCCCGTATTTGTATTTTCAAAACATACATTTAAAAATATTGTTAATAATAATATAAATTCATCTGCTTCTGAAATATAATAGAACAAAATATAAAATTTAAATGATCTCCAATAATCATAAGAATTCATCCAAATTATAATATTTTTTTTGTCCGTCGTAACTTCGTGTAACCGTCGCAATTTCTTTATAGTTATATTTTTTAAATTTATTATCATATAAATAAATTAATAATTATTCCCTTTGAACTGACATGCAGCAGTACCGTCATTTTTGTTAGGTTACAGCAAGTTTAAATATAGTTTAAAATGAACTTTGCTCTGGTTTGATGTTTATTTTATACCATTTTCCTGGTTCGCTTCTAAACAAATGGATCAATAGAAAAGTATGCTAAACAAACAAATGGATGGAAATAATCGAAGGCGTCTACATCGCGTAATGCACACCCTTGTTTAAAGTAAACAGACGGGTAAATTAAAATATTGCCTTATGGGAACGGTGGCAAATGATTAGGGGAAAATAAAAAAAGGCTTTCACTTACATAGGTCGAGGCAGTAAATATTCAGTTTATGGAGTTATTGTAATTTGTATTCGAATAGTGTAATTTGGGGCTTAAATAAAATGATTTTTAATTAAATACGATTAAATGTCCGAGTATAGCTTGCTTACATAATATGTTGATAGGAAAAATAAATCGATTTTATTGAATCGAAAAATAAATTATAACTTTTTGTTAATATTCTATAATAAATACTACTGTAACCTGTCAAAAATGATGATACTTTTACATGCCCGTTACTAAACATTAAGTATTTTCTTATTTATAGCCGACATCCATAGTAATAACGACTTTTATCTAAATATTTGAACATTTTTTTTATTTCCCCTTTCCGTCCATGAGCAGAACAATAAATGGGTCGCGTCTTTGCTAAATCCTATATAACGCAGGCTCAGCGATGGAAAAATCGTTATTGTTGCTGCTTTCGGGCTTGCCGGTCCCATCTCCGGCCGTTTAATTAGTTTTTTTTGGCCGTATTCGGATGTAAATTCGAATGAAGTTACGGACGTTACATGAAGTTATGGGGACAGACAGACATGTATGGACGGACGAACGAATGGACAGATGAACAGATGGACAGATAACGAAATTTTTATGTTTTTTTTACGAATTTCTCTTCCTTCATCGCTGTGATCGTAAATTAATTTTTCATTAACAGGTTATCTTAAAGCCACTGATAATAATACCGAGAGTTTTCAGCCAAAAGAGCGTAAGTCATTATTTTGAACTTCACAGGAGAGTGAAATGAAGGTAATTCCATCTTATTTTTCTATATTTCTTTTATTTTTAAACCATTTCCGTATTTATTTTTCCAAAATAAATATGGAAATCATTTAGTAATAAAATAAATATTAACAAAATCACGACAACAAAACATTATTTCCCTCTCCTTCAAAGCTCAAAATCACTCACGCCTTTTAGGCTGAGGACCCTCCATATATATCAATGATGCTTATGGCAGACAGCCTTTGACCCAACACAAGAAATTTTAATTTTACAGGAGTAAGTATATGTATCGGTTCGGTAGAAAATTAAATTGTATGCAAGTGTGTGTATTTGAGTGTGTGTGTGTGTGTGTGTGTGTGTTTGTGTGTGTGTGTGTGTGTGTAAGGAAATATTACTACACCTCGCAAGTTTACCCCTAGTACGTAACGGAGTAAGTGAACTGCTCATAACTTAAAATCTCGAATGTCGAAATCTGCCAAATGCATGATATGAATGTCAAGAACACACTTAACTATCTGAGTAAGAAAAGGTAATATTGCATGCAAGTCCATGCCGGACATGGCCATAAGTGTATGATGTTTAGAATTTCATAAGTGTATGGAGTCAGTGTAAGTGTCATCTAAGTTTTGAAAATATTTCATATCATAATTAAAATTCTTCTGTCATCAATGTAAGCTGTCTTAATATACCTAGTTATCGAAATGAACTTTTTTACGAACGAAAATCGTCTTTTTTAAATTAAATGTTTTCGTGAAAATCTACTGAATGCTTAAGAAACGTGTGTGAAACTCTCGAATATGATGACTGATGTATAGTGATCACTCTACACAATGCAGCGTTCACCAATTTCATCGTAAGAACATCCACATATTATCATTTTTTTTTAAAGTTCTATACATATGTCCCAATTCTAGGAATCTTTTGATTATTTTATTTGACTATGTTATTTCCGTCTGTAGTCTTTTCTCATTAAATAGTTAGTAAACATAGATTTGCAGCAGATAATGATACCCATATGTTACGTCTCCGTGAACTTCTATAATTTATCTTAATTAATTAATCCCCCTGGGGACAAAATCCATTAACAGTGTTTTTTGAACATACCTACGTATAAAAATATTGTTTACAATAAACTGTGTCATGTAGTTAAATCGATTTTTCTATAGGAAAAGTCATTTCGTGAATGTTCGGGTATAATCGACTGACATCTCGATCTTTAAAGTAATATATAATCATTCTTTAATTTCCAAATTGCTATGAAATCCTCGATTACGTATAATAATAACTACGTAAAATGTCGAATAATACAAGCTTCTCATAGTCACGTCCATCTACTATAATAATTAACGATGGTTAGTAATATAAATAAAAGTAGAAAGCTATCTGAATGTAATTAGAAATTAAATTGCAAAAATCCCTCTGGATAACGCCGAAGCAAGTTTAAATAGCCTTGCGGGGCATGCAACAACTGAATCGCATGCCTGGGAACGATTTCACATTTTAATTCGCTTAACAGTGCTACTGCTCGCTACCATGATATTGGCAGTTGTTTATCATTAGGCTAACTGTTATTCCCGATCTAAAAGATTAATTCCGCAAATAGTTCCAATAGTTGTTCCGTTCACCGGCTGCAATAAATGTACGGAATTCGCTCCTGCCTGTTTGATGTATTAGCAAAAGACCTTTATTAGATTAATTGCGTTAACGACTTTTGATTAAAATGTATAAAATATGAAATAATATATCGTGCCCCAGAATAACAAAGTTTTATCTTTTCCATCAAACTGAAATAATGTGATTCTCTGATTAGAATATTAATTTTTGGATGATTTTGGCGGAATTTCACTAATAAACAGTAGGTATTTTTTAAATGGAAAAAGCTTTATAACTCAGTGATATTAAAACATAATAAACAAAACAATTTTTCTGGGAATTGAGTATTTTTATTATTTTTCAAAATTATTTTTAAAAATTTTTGCCAACCACATACGTCTTGGTGGTCTCTAATGTTCGCTAGGCACGTCCATGCTACATTACAAGGTAAATGAATTGCTTATAACTTGCTAACTAACCAACACGTCGATTTCCAGAGTGGTAGGCATAGAGGATAGAACGCTCTTTTGTCCTGGCACATCGCTTTTGATTAATCCGTATATTCCATTCATACATCTTCTCATGCACGATGTCTTGTCAGGTCTTTTGCAGACGCCCTCTGCTTTTAATGCTTTCAACACTCGTCCCCTTAAGTTTTATTTACCTCACTCATCCGTTCAACATGACCAAATCATCTCAGCGATTCTTTATATACCCATTTCTATATCGTTTCTATATATTTCTATATCATTAAACTAAAGCCAGCATAACATTCACTTCTAATCGGTTCGTTATCTACCTACAGTACAAAGATTTCCGCACATACGTATTAGTGATCGCATTTCTACAGCATTCAGTGTACTTTCGGTGTAAGGGGCCTTGCATCATCTTTTTTTTATTTAGAAAATTTTACTTCAAGTAATAAGATAGTTTCATTAAATGAACATTTTAATAAATCTAACAATAAAGATTTTCGTACTACCTCTCTAAGAAAACGGTGGTTGCTCGGTATTTATCAGTCGATGACTTTTAAAAATGTCACTCCTGCTTCATCCCCAAGATAACTTTTTTCGGCAGTCTGTATTTTTTATGTCCCTCTCATCCTAAGAATTAATATATACATTATAGTTTGAGGTTTCCGCGAGCGCCATTATATGATTCGAATGTTTTTTCTGGAATATCTCGAGTTTCATGTAAATGGTCTCCCTGAGAAGATCTATGCCGGCGTTTCGGCACGGTATCGCGTGCCATTGTCAAGGCTGTGTAAAAAAGGCCTCAAAAGTTACGGACTAGCCGTATTTGTTCGCGGGTGACATAAAAGTCTCCCACCAATAAAGCTTATTCATTCATTATTCATCTTATTCGAGTAGAGTAATGGGTGGCGGAACAGTGGGGATAATTTGTATGGTAGTCTTTGAGGGTAAGATCTTGAAAATCTGAGACATTTGTAGGAATGTTGTTTATGAGTATTTTCTAAGAATTCAAGTTATTTTGGGTTTCGATGGTTTGAAAACTGTTCATTATCAATCATTTATCAGAAACCGAGTGGAGAAGTTTAAATCTATGATTACTGAAAGAACGTTTAGTATTTTTACTCCCTTTATATTAATTAACTCGTGGCGTCTGCTTGCTTGCCGTCAACAAAAACTTTGGATCGATTTTTGACCCTTTTCATGTAATCCAATCGAGTTGAAACTTGGCAAGCAGACTCGTGGCGACGATCAAGAAGATCTATCAAATTTTCGTTAAAAAAAAAAAATAATTATAGTTTAATTTCGGATTTATAGAAATTTTATTTATTTTTTCTAATTGGAATCATTAGAAAATTTTGATTAGCAACGACGCGGCGGCCCGATAACGTCGCGGAATATTTTCTAAATTTGAATTACTCCGTAGGTACATTAATACGAATTTCGAAAATTTACAAAGCAATTGGTTCACAGATGACAGCAAAATTAGGTTTTTTGGGAAAAAATCAAATAATAATTTATTTCTTTTAGATTTCTGCTTTGAAAAATTCTACATTACTCAAATCTGATTCTGACTAAATCATTTAATGCTGAAAATTCAAAAGGTACGATATTGATGATCCTAATTGAATCTATCAAAATCTTGACATCTCAAAACATCTGACATTTTAGAAATATATTAAATTTTTGTTAGTTTAGTCTTATTTTATGTGTTTTAATTATTCTTTAATGATTGTTATATTTTACAAAGAAAGGGAGTATAGTAAAAACTTGGATTTTATGGGTTACTTTTTTTTATAGATTATATAACATCGATATTTTAATATTCTTATATTTAGGTTCCTTTCTGTTTGGCCTTTATATTTGCTGTCAATTTCCACATGTTATTTCGTATACTCGTATTCCTACTCCAATATTTTCTAACTACTTATAAATTACTTTGTTATAAGTATAAAATGCGGGTATTATACGTACGGGAAATTGTTTATAATTCTATTGGAAACATAGTCAATATATAATGACAAAATTTCTGAATTTAGATTACTTACAAATTACACATGATGATGAGAGGGACTGCTCCACTGAAAACTCTTGTGATGATAAATTTAACTCAACCTGTGTGCATTACAAAGCTTAACTTAAAATAAATAATGACATTTAAAGGAACATACGTAGAACGAAACCTGAAGTAAGATTGCCGCAGAATGTTGAGTACTTTAGATAATATTCGTATGTTTTTCTTTGTTGTGATTATCGCTCCATCATGCGTCATATTATACACATGATTCAGTAAACATATTCATGTTACATCGCTTATCGAAAGCCATCAATCAGAAAATAAAATATGGCTCGAGTCGAGGTTATAAGTCGAGCCTTTATTAGCTTTGTGTCACAATTTACTCAAATTGCCTGTCTCTCTCATCCGAAAAGTTAGACGAACTACGCCAAAGCCTTTTAAGGGCTAACTTTAACGACCTTGGTCGGTTGGTACAGAAAAAGAGGTGTTGCTTGTTAGGAAATTCGAGTAGAAAAATAATTTGAATTAATTTTTTTTTATAAATATTAAATAAAACACATTATTATTGTGAAGCTGCAATTTTAGGACAAAGTTCGGCGAATCATTAATATTTTTTTATTAATCAATTAGAAAAGCCACACAGAAAAATTAAATTATCGAAAAAATGTTTATTAATCAATTAGAAATGTACTACATAAGTCAAAAAATTTACGTTAATTTACGAAGTTGCCGCATGCCGTGGAGAAATTGGATAGCTCGCCATTTTTAGATATAATGGGGGTTCGTTGATTCGAATCCCGGTAGCAAATATAATATTTTTTTTGTATATATTTCTGAAATATTTCATTTTTAATTTATTTGAGTATATGCAAGTGAGATAAAAAAATCATTTTCCAAATACTTACATGACAATATTTATTTTGGGTGGAATTCGTGAACCTTACATTGTGTAAATTTATCATTCAAGGCTGCCGTATGATGGCGCTTTGCCTGCTGCTTTTCATACGATTTGGTAATTTTTGAAACTGGTAATGGAACTGTATACATACTGCGTTATAGAAGCAATCATTAATATAGATGGTACGTAGACGTGTATGTTTGAGGCATTTTCAACCAAATGTATATATTTACCTAAAAATTACGAATTTGACATATTTTCAACCAAACGTATATTCTCAACTAAAATTACGAATTCAACATACTTTCACCGAAACGTATATTCTTACCTAAAAATTTATAGTCAAAAATATAATTTTCCGCAAAAAAAATAAAATTCACTAAAGATAGTAAAAATTTCGACGTGTCTCGCAATAAATTTTATATACTTCAAGTTTGTGTTTACTGGGGTATTATGCCGTGTTATTACGACCTTTCGGGCCGACGTTTTGGATCCCATTGCAGGGTCCATCATCAGGGCTGATGTGTTGATTGACACTTGAAGATTCTGAGTGGCCGTGAAAACCTAAGAACATTCTTAAATTTTATGTATTTATAACGAATGTATAATAATGTTTGTTTTATATTTCAACACTTCAATAATATCTAAATTTTTAAACTGGTGTTCCAGGTAAAACAGCGATTAATGAATTTTAAAAAGCTTATCAAGTACATTAACGGTTTTTGTATAATTATTAATTTACTATTCCAATAAACCACTTAATATAATAAAGTTGAAAATCTTTGAAGAAATACTAAAAGTCTTTGCGTAGGCTATAATATAATTTAGGGTTTGCTTTATTTGACTCATAAAACCTTGTTACTGGAAACAGTTGAACCTACAGACGGTTACTTCGAGAATTATAAATTCTCAAGTTCGCCAGTTAATTAACAATGGTGAAGAGGAAACTCTTTTTCACGCAGATTTATGAAAACATGAAAGGCTGAGAATATTTATTGCTACGTGAAACGTAGGTAAACGGAATATACATATTTTAAAATGGTTTAAATACGCTAAATGTAAATACTTGGTATAACATGACTTACTAAAATTCATTTTTATTTTCGAATTTTTTATATTTTTTTATTTATTGTTTATTTCCATTTGTTAATACAAGTTACTTATAACTGCCACACTAGGTAAAAACCTGTTCTGTGGCAGTTATTCTTATATGATATTAATGTAATATTATCAAATTACAATTAAAGAATCTAAATCTAAAAGAAGATAAAAAGAAAAGAAAATATACATACAAAATTAAGATAAGAATTTAAAGCAAATCATAGGAATACCTCAATCTAAGAAAAAAGAAAAATAAAAGAAAATACACATACAAAATTAAGATAAGAATAAAAGGTGTTACAAAAATAAATCTTATATTATAGTATACTTTTAATTATATAAATCAGTTTTTGCCAATTCAGAGGTCAAGGGCGATGACTTCTTAAGCATACCTTCTACCTGATATTTTTATAAACTTAGTAATACGATGTTTAAAAGGTGTGTGTAGAGTTATTTCTTTAGTTTCATCAGGTAACTTGTTAAAAACAAGCGGGGCAGTGAAATTAAATTGTCTTTGCCCAAAAGACGTTTTCCTTTTTGGTACCTGGAAATTAATTGTATTTGCCAGCCTTGTAACCTTGTAGCCTTGTAACCCGAATGAAAATAAAGAGGAATACCTGAATGAAAATAAATAGGAATACCGAAATCTAAGAGAAAAGAAAAAGATAAGAAAATACACAAACAAAATTAAGATAAGAATATAAATAGTTACAAAAATAAATATTATATTATAGTATACTTAGTAATATGATGCTTAAAAGGTTTGTGTAGAGTTATTTTTTTAGTTTCATTAGGTAACTTTTTAAAAACAAGCGGGGCAGTGAAATTAAATTGTCTTTGCCCAAAAGACGTTTTTTTTTAGGTACTATCAAATTTGATTACAAAACAGAAAAAAGAGAGTATTTTTAAAATTATTTATATAAAATGATACACTTTTATTTGAAAACTAGTGCTAACTAACTAACTCAAAGGGTGTGCTTTGGAATTGTAATATTTATATAGCATTTTCAATCTGATATTTCTGGATCAACGCATCTGTTTTTAATACGCAACAAATGATTATTTCAATCACGATACAAAATTAAATTATGTGTTTAACTCTTAAAAAATTAGACGCCATAATATTGTTTTATTTCTAATCATTGGAAAAGTATTTATACCGGGAAAATGATTTGAAAATGTCAATACTCGCTTTGAAGAAATAATTTGTGGTGACTAGACATTTTTTTGCTAATTTACCTAAATTGTTACTCATTTTGCTGATTTCTGTTTTCAGTAAAATATTAGGGCCAAATTAGATTTTAAAAATAATGTATTATGAGATCGCACATCAGATTGTGATAATATTTTTTGAGGAAAAAGTTTCACGTACATAATTATTTTGATGGAATACTCATGATGTGCCTATGTATGATAAATACAAAACATTCAATACTGACCATTTTGATTCTCACCGTTTCCAACGGTGAGCGTGAACACTAATTTAACTTTATTCTGATTTACAGTTTATAGCAATAGGTGTCTCGCAGGTCGACAAACCGTTAACCATCAAACGTGAAGTTTGTTTCATTACCGCCCTTAAACACATTTTAATTGCTCAATTTATATATTGATAATTTAAATGAGTAATTTATACAGTGCTATTAGAATGATAAATCACAATAACGAGATATCATTCAGAAACGCTAAGTTACATTACTCATGATTCCAGCTCAATTTAAATATTAATTGACTGGGTTAACGGTTGCTCGAGTGTGTATAGGTAATATATACGTTAAACAGAAACAAAATACTTGTTTTTTGATATGGCTGATATGTTGTTATTGTAGTTATTGAGAACGTTGTCAGTGTTGTGTTAAGTATCGGCTAGCAATACCGTGTCGGAGTTATGTGTTGTTTTGTGTTGTGTACATGTTTCATCTATTGTCTGATCACTATCTCTGCGAAATCTGTGACGAAATTGACTTTGAAGCGCCGAATACCATGATGTTCTTAATTTGAGACCATCATCTCTATTTATATTTATGTTGCTTATAAATTTCAAGTGCTTCGTTAATAAGACGCGTACGCGGACTCTTAGGCTTCCAAGGATTTGCGGTACGAACAGTTTCCTGGATGGATTTTGTCAAAAAAAGTCAACCCTTTTGGAAATTGTACGCGCCGTTTGTCCCACGTATAGATACTTTATCACACTCTTGCTAATTTTATAATTATATTTCTTCCAAAAGATTATCACAAAATTCAGAATAGTTTTTCTATTTAAACATATTATATGCTCTTCAATTTTAATACCAACATTTTTTCAAATTTTATCGATATAAAAATAATTGCAATAATCAAATTTTAATTCAGAAAACCCCAATGTTTTCTTAAATATTTATTAGTTTATAAAGCTCGCTTTGAATAGTTTCAGTAATAAAAGATAAATACTTTGGGATATTTTTGGATAACGTATGTGCTATGGAAAAGGTGCTTCTTTGAAACTGGGGTTGAAGTCCTTGATGATCCTTTGATAGTTATTGTAATAGAGCCTCTATTATCCTAGTTACAAAATAAAAATAGCTATATATATATATATATATAATATATATACATATATATGTAACAAGTAATTTCTGGACTACTTCGCGTTTTCTGTAAATGGTCTCCCCGAGAAGACCTATGCCGACGTTTCGACACGGTATCACGTGCCATTGTTAAGGCTAAAAAGGCCTCAAAAGTTACGGACTAGCCGTATTTGTTCGCGGGTGACATGAAAGTCTCCCACCAATAAGGCAACTCCGTAACTTTGGAAGCGTTTTTAGCCTTGACAATGGCACGTGATACCGTGTCGAAAAGTCGGCCTAGGTCTTCTCAGGGAGACCATTTGCAGAAAACGCGAAGTAGTCCAGAAATTACTTTTGTTACATACAATAACGCTCGCGGAAACCTCAAGCAAAACATATATATATATATAAATATGTTAATGATTTCTACTTTGGACAAGAATAATTATTATTGTAAAGTGAAATAATAATTATTATTTCCCTTTTGTATTATTTGTATGCAATATTTGTCAGTTTGTTTGTTTATCAATAGATTGTGAAGAATTTACATTTAATTCATCAGAGGTATTTGATTAAATTCCAGATAATCATTATTCGTGTTAATTAAATTTCGGCCGCAGAGTTAGAGCGTGATCACGCTGATATAAATAATATAACCCCTCAACTGTGTGGTTCTCCCTAGGGCATGCATTACCGGTTTTGACAAACCGATTTACCGACTGATATATTTGGATCATATTAATAGATTTCTAAGTACCGGTAATTTCGCTAAATTATTTTTCACTTTTGCACAGGTATTGCAATGTTATATAGGTACCTAGGATTATTCTTTAATTACGATATTGTGTGCAGAACGCACAATCCTGGAGTATTTTTTTGTGTTGTTAGTTTAGAATTTTGTGGATTTTTCTCCGGTATAATATAATATGCGCACGTGCATTGGGGATCAGATATTGATTGTCCCAAAAATCATTGAACAAGCTGAAGGTAAAATAATGATTATTATTGCGATAAATATTTTTTAGTTTCGTGAAGTATTAAAATTAAAACTATTACCGTTTTGTGTATTATTTTCCAAAGTTCTAAAGGATTTTACATAGATCGGTAAATAAATGCATGTTATAACGTATAAATATTTTTTTTAATAAATAGCATCTAAATGCAGTTGATTTCTTTTAAATAACACATATTATACGTAATCTTTGTTTTGAGTAAATAGAACTATGTGATTATTTAGTTTTATTTAAATATTTTTTCTTCTTCAAAATAGAAGCTTGACACATTAAAACTTCTATAAAAATCACTATTATGGAGTCAGGTTAAATACAACTCAATGGTATGGTCACTCTTTATAATTTACACTCTCAAATAATAGAAAGGGTACAAAACAAATTTTTAAGAGCTGTCAAATATGAATAACATATTCCAAGAGAATAATTAAATTATGATTCCCTATAAATTTAATGCGTTTATTAAAGTTAAGTGAAAGAAGAGCCGTTTCAGATTTAATGTACCTTTTTAAAATTCTGCACAATTATTTTAATAGCCCTTACCTATTACAATTAATGAAAATTCATGTACCTGCTAGGAATACCAGAAACCGTACTACAATACTGCGACCATAGCACAAAGGAACTCGCCAATATCTAGAATACAAAATTTAGGCAATAAATACGACGAAATACATATTTGGAATGCTACCTTGCACAGCTACAAAAAAAACTGGAATTTTTTTAATAGCATTTACGCGCACAAATATAAAGGTTTGTTTTGGTTAACTCGCCTTTAAATAAAATTATTATTTCTAAAAATATTTTTACTCTACATTCTTTTCATTGAACTAATATTTATTGTTTTATTTATTCTTCTATAATTTATTATACTGCCTATTGAATCGACTATTATATAAAATTAATATTTCTAAATTTAATTTCATTGATATATATTGTGTATAATTATCTATATCTATAAAAGTCAATGTCTTTCTGTCTGTCTATCTGTTCTCTATACAAGTCCACACCGGTTGTCCGATTCGATTCAAATTTTGCATACTTATGCTATAGAACTCGGCGGATAACATAGGTAACATTTTTCCCCTATTCTCATACCCCTTCCCCTCCCCCTGACATATTTTCGATGCAAATCTGTACCGTTTAACCGATCGGACTCAAAATTAGGAAACTTATTTTTTAGAACTCGGCGGGTAACATAGGTAACATTTCCTCCCTATTTTCATACCTCTTCCCCACCCCCTGACATATTTTTGATGAAAATCTGTACCATTTGACCGATCGGACTCAAAATTTGGAAACTTAAGGATTCGGCGGGTAATATATGCGACATTTCCCCCATATACTTTTAACCCTTTCCCTCCCCTGATATATTTTCAATGTAAATCTTTACCTTTCGACCGATCGGACTCAAAATTTGGAAACACATTCTTTAGGACCTGGCGGGTAACATATTCGACGACTCCCCCTATTATTTTACCCTATCCCCTCCCCCTGACATATTTTCGATGCAAATCTATACCGTTCGAATCTAACTTTTGTTTACCCTCAGAAATTTATTTTAAACTTAATCCTTAACCCGTGCAACGCCGGTTTTGAACAGCTAGTTATTTATATTTCTTATTTCATCTTATTACTATTATTGTTTTAAAGTCTCCTTTAATTCTACATTTATATTGTTCTTGATTATGTTTCTAAAAATTTATGTTCACATTTGTATTTTTTTAAATATATTATTTCTACTGTATATTGTTTATCAACTTTGTACAAATTATAAAGTGAAAGACGTATATGCGCAACATGCAATGGTTCAGGCAATACGCAAGGGTCGCCCCACCAAATTACACAGTCTTGATATTTTTATATTAAGTTTTAGATGTATATAAAGTCAATTGGAAAACATATAGTCCATGAATTTTCGAAGCTAAAAATTCAGAATTTTCAGCTTGATAATTTTGTTAAGTCCCATGATTTTTCATGATTTTATGCCTAATAATAATATAATGCCATAGTATTTACTTTTTGACACGTTAATAATTATCGATACACCTATATTAAGCAAGCACTCAAGTACACTTACGCTTGTACCTTTAGAAACCATTTCAGCATAGCGGAGGCATCAAAAATAAATGCAGATCCTAGTTCCTGAGGCTTTTGCATGTCGGGAAACCATTAAAACTTCAGACAAGGTGTGGCACTTTGCCCCTTGATGCATATCTTCAGAGAACTAATACAGAAAACTAGCAGCATCGACGTCATTTAGATCAATAATTTATGCGAGATATTTCAAGCTTGCGAAGACAACTATGTATGAAGAATTCATTTATTTATTGCACTAGAATTTGTATTGGACATTTTGAATAATTGTGTTTTTGCGAACAGAACTTACTGAGTCTGGTTTGTAGAATGTTCAATGTGTGCAGGAGAAATGATCTTATTATCTTATTATTTATTACGAAAGTGAAGTACTAATAGTGTTTGGAAGAAGTAGATGAATTCGTGTATTTGGAAAGTATGTTCAATAGATGAGGGAAGGCTTAAAAAGATATCGAAAGAAGGAGTGGAGCATGATGTTTATAAATTTTATCATTCTATTAGGTCCTTACATATGAAATTGACGTTTTACCGTACTGGCAAATTTGATCTCAAATATCTTCTCTTTGGTTAGGAATTCCAAATCCAAATTTTTACAGCTATTTACTCATGTATTTGTGTTTTGAAAATTATAATTCATTTGTTTTTTCCTCAATTGTTTTTTCCTCAATTGTTTTTTTCTTTGCGAGACTCAGTTTACAAAATGAAAAACTTGAAATATCGCGTTATTTACGAGTACGAGTTCCACCGTGGCACCAGTGCTGCAGAAACGGCTCGAAGGATTAATGATGTGTATGGCGACGGTGCCGCAAAAGAAAACACAGTGCGTTTTTGGTTCCAACGTTTTCGTTCTGGAAATTTCGACCTGCAGAACAAGCCCCGTGGACGGCCGGAGACCAAAGTTGATAATGAAGAATTGAAGGCTATTGTGGAAGCGGAATCCATCGCAAACCACATCCGAGTTAGCTACAGGCTGCGGTGTTAGTGATAAAACTGTTTTAATCCACTTGAAGCAAATTGGTAAGGTGAAAAGCTTGAAAGGTGGGTACCTCACGAATTGAGTGAAGCAAATCAACAAACGCGAGTTACTTGTGAGCGTTTGGTGGACTAGTGCTGGTGTCGTTCACTACAGCTTCTTAAATCTGGCCAGACGATTACGGCAGATGTCTATTGTCAGCAACTGCAAACCATGATGGAAAAGCTAGCTGCTAAACAACCGAGGCTGGTTAATCGCTCTAGGCCACTGCTGCTTCATGACAACGCTAGACCACACACTGCACAACAGACGGCTACCAAATTAGAGGAGCTTCAATTGGAATGTCTAAGACATCCACCGTACTCTCCGGACCTTGCCCCAACAGATTACCATTTTTTTCGAAATTTGGATAACTTCTTGCAAAGGAAAAAATTCAACTCCGATGGGGCAGTCCAAACCGCCTTCAAAGATTTTATTGATTCCCTTCCGAATGGTTTTTTTAGTAAAGGGATCGATGAACTACCTATGAGATGGCAAAAGTGCATAGATAGCAATGGTACATACTTTGATTAAATAAATATATTATAATAAAAAAAAATCGACTTTATGTTCCTCCCATACTAAACGTCAATTTCATATGTAAGGACCTAATATTTCTATCATTTATTATTCAAACGTCCTAAATATACTGTTGTTTTTTGTTTTTCTATTTTGTACTAATTTCATTGAATATATAATATATATATCTTCATATTTATATATATCTTTGAGTAGCTTGTTGGTCTTGTGGTTAGGACTCTCGCCTCGTGAACCAAAGGTCACGGGTTCGAATCTCACTCCAGACCAGCAAGTTAATCCTATTTTCATAGCACAAGCGTTTAGCTTAGTTTGAAAATAGTAAGAATATTGATGTGACACGTATTCCGTATTCGCTTTTCTATTTAAAAAAAAATATATATCTAAGGTCGGATGTAATTGAAGTTTTTATTTGAAAAAGTCAATGGAATTTCATTAATCGGAAAGGAACCAAATATTTTGGCTCACTTAGCACTTATTACATAAAACGAGGTCCAAAATTTGGCTAGTAATTATAAGAAGATCGGATATTGTATCATGAGGTCTGAAATTTGACTAATATCGGTTATTCAATCAAAAAATTATAAAATATCTAAATTATTGTGAAAAATTACTTTGTTACAAAAGCCGAGCATTGACGATTGTATCAAATCCATTGATCCACGCTCCTTTTATTGCAGCAATTTTACTTAAAATACATTTTTTTTATTCTTAATGTGGTTTAGTTTAATTTTTAAATCTTTTAAATGAGATTTTCCTTAATATTCAACTTTAGTAGGTTTTTATAGATCTACTAGCTCTTCGTACCCGGCGTTGAGTTAAGTTAAAAATAAGATTGTTGTTTTAAGAAGATAAGATAAGAAAACAATGGTCCATTGTTTTGCAAATCCTCTAAAACACATGTTTCCATGTTATTTAGGCCTTCAGATGGATGGGAAGTCCGGGGGGAGGGGAAGGAAATGTGGTCTATGTTTACCACCAGGTCCTTAAGATTATTTATTCATAATTCGATAGAACAGTACAAATTTGCTTTGAAAATATATCTGAGGGAGAGTAAGGGATAAAGGGGGAGGGTGGAAATGTTGCCTATGTTACCCGACTGGTCTTAAAAATTAAACGGATAAACAAACGATGTTGATTTTGTACAGAAAATATATCAGGTGAGGGGATGGGGATCATAAAGAAGTATGAAAAAAATTGGGTTGGATCGGTCAAACGGAGCAAATTTTTACAGAAAATATATCAGGGAAGGGGGAGGAGGGAAATGTCACATTTGTTATCCGCCGGGTCCTTAACCAAAAGTATGCAAAAATTGGATGGGATCGGTCAAGCGGTACAGATTTGAACAGAAAATATATCAGGAGTGGGAGTAGGGTAAAAGAAGAGGGGGTTAATGTCGCTAATGTTATCCGACGGGTCCTAAATAACAAGTTTGCAAATTTTGTGTCCGATCGGTCGAATGGTATAGATTTGCATTGAAAATACATCATGGGGAGAGGAAGGGGTAAAAAAGGGGAAAAATGTTACCTATATTACCCGCCGGGTCATCATCATCATCATTCTTGGCACTACAACTCTTGGTGGGTCTTGGCCTCCTCAATAATTTTCCTCCACATTCTCTCCACATGACCCACCCACCAAAGTCTTCCCAGTTTTATAAATTTTGTACCCGCCGGGTCATAAGGAATTAGTAAACAAATTTGAGTTGAATTGAACAAACGGTGTCGATTTGTTAGAGAACAAACAGACAGATATAGATATATATAAGTTTTATAGTTATAGATAGTGTGTGTTGCTTTTACGTCCAACGGATGACGCTGTCTTGTAAAAAAAGCTTTTTTTTGGTATCGTTATGAATATTTTATCTAACACAAATATAAAGGTAGGTACCAGTGCTTTATTTTTTAATAATTTGTGCGAAATCGAATGGAACGTTGTGTTGTGTCAACATTTCAAAGAAATAGTTGTAGAAATTTGGAAGATTTAAGATTTTAAACAATCGAACATTTATATTTTTATTTATATAAGTAAAAAGTAGGTTTATATAAACAAAAAAGGTATACAAAAACATCCTAGTATTTGAATGCAACGTTGTGCCAAAATTTCAAAACAACCGGTGAAGAACTTTCAGAGATGAGCGATTTTGTACAAAGGAACATTTATATTTTTATTTATATATGTAGATGTATTAATATAGTTAAGGAACCTACGAATAGATTAAAATAAAATAGTTATAATTTATTCTTAAACAATAATTGAAAAACTATTAAGTCGAAAAAAAACATCTAACAAAACTGTTTACTAGGTATAAAATGCGTTAAACAGAAAAGATTTTTTATTTTGAATTCAATCCTGTGTACAAACACAGGTTTTTTGGCATGTTCTAGCAAATTGCATTTAGTTAATTAAATCTGATCATATATCCTGCATAGCGATTACACGTGTACAGTGCAAGTGGCGAAAAAGCAAACAATATAAAATTATTGTAGTTTTATTGCTCAGTACAACAATTATTGCACATAGTTATAGACATGAACATCGCAAATTTAAGAACGAGATAATAAATATTATATTTGATATTTGTTAAAAATACATTTTGTTCATTTATTTTTTAATTAATCATAACAAAATTTGCTTATAATGTGAACATATAATAATATAACGAATTTTATTTATAATACCTTCAATCAATTTATTAAAACCAATCAGTTTCTCAAAATATCTTTTTAAGCCTGACGAAGAAAATAATATTTTCCGAAACTGTTGGATTTTATTAAATAATCTTAAGGGGTTATAAATAAAATTAATTATTTATTTAACTAAATTATTATTTGTTTATGTACGGGGTGTAATAATATTTTGAGGTAACCTTTGGCATTTTAACCTGTAACCTTTAAACTCAAGTTGAGAGTAAATATAATATTAGAAATACTGAACCCTTGTTATTTAGAAAAGTTGATGGAAACGCCCACGTGGTCCTATTCCTATCCATCTACGTAATATCTCACGAATAAGAATCCTCTTGTATCATTTTAGAATTCGACTTATTTTATATAAAGTCCTAAAATCACACAGATAAACGTAATTTGAAATAAATTTATAGTTTTTTATTATGTTTAATTCACCTTTTATTTTGACCTTTATCTTGAATATGAAAATGAAAAGATATTTGAAATAAAACAAAATAAAATGACACACAATATTTGTACTTTTTCTTCAGAACAAGCTTTCTTCATTTAAACATAAGTAAGTAGTTTGGTATTGTATTATAAAATGATAATAGCAGATTCATGAAAAATATTTATTTTAAATAAAATGAGCGATTCGTACACGCAAATGTTTAATAATTGAAATATATATATATATTCTTTTTAGTTTTTTTTTACATTTCTGGAATTTCTGTAGTTTGTTGGCCTAAGATTCTAAAATAAAATCCAGAAATGACGTTTTCTCTATAAACACGACTTAGACGTAAAATTTGGTGTATCCAATATTAACCAATATGCAAAGATAGCATGGCAGAGGTAGGCTAACCGACAATCAAAGCATGGATTCAAAACGACCATCGAAGTGTTTTATGCAATACCCGTTTTTCCATGTTTTTTTTTTCTAAGCGTTTGGTTCTCACAACGCGAATACGACATTTGACGTCAATCCCTTTTCCATTACCTCCCTCTTTCAATCGCCTACACTGAATAGTTAGTTGTGGTGTCTACAGAACAATACTCATCGACTCGACCATCTCGAAATAACCTTTCATTAGAAGTGAAATCGCAAAAATTTGTGTATAGAGTGCTTCAATGCAACCGCAAATTTATCGGGCATGGTAGTGAAATGAAAGGAGATGGATGGGTTTCGGCATTTCATCGGTGTTTCTTTCCCTATCAAAATAACAGTCCACATTCATATAATATTACACACCCCTATTCTGTAATTCCCTCCTATTTCAGAAAATCTTCTCTTCTTGTTTCCCGGCGATTTGCGTCGGGCACTCCTGTGTTATGTTACAAACTGTAGCAAAAGATTCTGGTTTTCTGGGTAATGACGTCTAAAGCACCAGTTCGAAGTTAGTAATAATAATTTATGTATTTAATTAAAGGCACAGAGGGATATACTAGGTAAAAAAATCTTAAATAATTTAGAAATACAAATTAAAATTGAATATAGGAAATAAAACTAACTTTATCTTAGAACAAAGGCAGATAGAAAAGAAAATATTTAACATTATAAAGAGCGACCAAAGGTTTTCAGAATGAAATAAAACAAATATGGACTATGTACAGGAAAAAATGTCCTTAGGTTTTTCACGGACGTTTAGAATCTTCTGTGTATAGTTTTTTGGGCTATTCTGCAGTGTATATGTGACCTCTCTGGCCAAAGTTTCGGATCCCATCAGCCCTGATGATGGACCCTGCAATTGGATCCGAAACGTCGGCCAGAGAGGTCACATATACACGGCAGAATATCCCAAAAAACTATACACGGAAGATAATATATGTACAGGAACCTTATTGAACATAGTCCATAAAGGTATTTTTAAAAATACATAAAAATGGAACCAATTCAATAATGATGTTGATAGTATTTTTTCAGCGCAAATTAAGTTGTTTTTTAGACAATGTTTACTTGATGAAACGTACACTTTAGCTGTCATGGATAACGTGTAAAATTTCTAAAGAGATTCTACACTTTTAAATGTTACAACGATTTGACCGATTGAATAAAGACAAAGCAAAAAGTAATAAATCTTTAAAAATGATTTACTATTTTGAGAACTGCCTTCCAACAATTTTTTGGGATATATCAGAATAATTATTTTCGTTTCTCGGGATTTTTTATTTATATAATGTATAAATAAGTTTTTTTAATAATTTTCAATAATATTTTTCGTAAATTTAACTGATAACTGTTTTGAACATAAGTGTAGGTGTAGGTTGATGAATTCTGCGGTAAAATACTTAAACTTATTATGCGGAATTTTCGCCTACTCCACTTTAAGCCAACACGCAGGCTCGTATTTATGATTCACAGAAGCTTTTGCTAATTAAATAATCACCATTGCCTTTTATATCGTTAATTTATTCTAAAAATTCTAATAATATAACTTGAAAATTATACTGATAAAATTAGTCTAAAAAAAACGATATCAGCAGTGAATATTAAAAAGCTCGTGAATTATATGGGGTAGTACCAAATATTTACGGAATAACTTCTGTTACATCGATATACTTAAGACGAGCATAGAGTTAAATTCAAATTATCGTAATAAAAAAATGATCTCAGGTTTTCATAGCCGTTCAGAATCTTCTGTGTGTAGTTTTCTGGGATATTCTGCCATGTATATCTGACCTCTCTGGTCGACGTTTCGGATCCCAATGCAGGGTTACATCTCTGCAGTGGGATCCGAAACCTTCCCCGCGGAGGTCAGATTTACACGGCAGAATATTAAAAGAACTACACACAGAACAAATTATTGTCAATCATTATTTTTGCATTCTCTTAAAATTCATTTTTTGAAACTGCAGAATTGTGAAAAGCGCGCCTAAATGATCAGAATTTAATGTTAATCATTATGTAATGACATAAGAACTAGAACTTAAAAATAGAATGACATTCGATTTTTTATTTTATCTCTTAGGACCGGTTGTATCAACCTGGTTAAAGTACAGATTTTTACGAAAACGGGTTATTTAGATTGGTGAAAAATGCAATAATCTATGAATTACATATATAAATAAATAAACCAAGTTGTTGCAATGGGTTTTAAGCCACAAAACAAAAAGTTTATGCATACATCAAAGCCTGGTCGTTACATAGTAAGATGAAGGAAAGACAACTTCGATGGTATGGCCACGTTGGATGGCGAGCACCCAATCACAATTTTAACCAGGCAATTTCTATGGATGTTTCCAGAATTACATCCAAAAGAAGACCAAAAACTTATGGGTGATAAAAAGGGATGGTCAGATGGAGAGGCATGGTTTTGGTGACGTTGTCCAAGACAGAAGAACATTTTGCCTAAGGAAGAGGAGATCTGATCCCAACATTCGTTGACCACAGTGAGTTGAAGATTGAGGTGAATGAAGCTAGGGAGAAGAAGATCACATGTTTCGGAGGCAATGATCCTCAGAATACAACGTTTATTAAAAATTAAATTTTTAAGGATAGGGATTAACATGAACAAAAAATAAATATATGAGAGTCGAATAAATAATTAGGAACTAATGTTAACTAACAAATTAATAACATAATGCAAAGTGGATTTGATTATTTATAATATTTATTTTGCTTTAACATTTCTTCTAATTTCTTATTTATACTATGTTATTTGTATGTAAAATTCATATCAAAATAAAGGTATGTTTCTAAAAGATGAATAGAACATTCAGAAAGATATTGCTATTTTAACATCTTCTAAATGATTCTCAATTATAATATCAGTATCTAATATGATTGAATGAATAACATGATTGCAATCATTTTTATAAAGTCGTATCCTGTAAAAAAAGCCATTGGCCCCGAAACATGTTGATTATTCAATTAGTGATTTTATACATAAGGTTTATAATTAATAAGTTTAGGTCAGGTTAGTCAAGACTGAATTTTATTTAAATTAATTTTGATTAATTTTTTATGTTACAACAGACCATTATAAAACATTTAGACTTGATAAAATCATATAAACGTATATAATTGTATATATATTATAATTTTATATATATATATATAATATATATATAGATATCTATATAATATATATATATATATATATATGATATATATATATTACGAATGGAATCCGGAACCTACGGCCTTTCTTCAAATATAATATATAATATGTAAATATTGTTCTATAAATTATATATAATGCAAATATTTTATATTGTTACTAAAAGTGAACACCTCTAATTGCTTTTTATGTTTTTGCCATTCTGTGTATTTGATTATTGTTAATTATTGATTTTTCCGAATAAATATAATAAAAAACCAGTGTCATGAAATCGAACATCCTTATTTCCCATCTATTCAATTCTTAACCGATTTACGAGACCTTTCTTTTCTCGTTCGCTAAGTTACCGCATTTAGCTGCCTATTCCCTAGAAATATCTTTTGTTACATAAATGTATGGAGTATGAGTCCCAATTTGCAATGCACATTTTTTTTATAAAAAAAAATATCTCTCGATAATTGAATCCGAGAACCCTTATATGTATCACTATTCAAATCTATATTCATGTTTTCATAATTCTATATTATTTATGGTAATTTTTTTTCCGTTTCAAAGTTGATCCGTGATTATAATATTTTTCATTTTCTTTTCGAAATATATATATTAATATTCAATCTGCAGTGAATCTATTCACGTTTAAAGTAATTTTTTTTTGCTTTCTTATTTAAAATGTTTATTTTAAACAAAACAATCTGAGGTAAAAAGTAAATAGCCATAGGCTGAACTGAAACTGTTTTAATTACTTAAATATTAGTCACTTTGAAAGGAAATTGGGGAAATGAGAAATGCTTTAATTTCACGGATGACTTAAGGCACTGCTTTTCGTAAAAATTTGCTTAGCGGAAATGAAGGTGGATATTTTTCAGTATAATTAGTTATATTAAAATAAATTGATGTGAAATGGTATATTTTGATTATTTAGCTTTAGGGCAAGTTTGAAATAAATAAAGCCAATATAGGCATTGTTGTAATACTGACAATATTTAAAATATGGTTTAAATTATTAAATAAGTTTCTAAAAAATATAAGAAGTACTATGTGAATTATTGTATTCCTTCGTATTATTTTCTTTAAATATGAATACTAAATACTTGATCTAACATTTAAATGAGTATAAAAAATATATAAATTTAATGAGTTTGACGAATTTACTTACTTTGCGGTGTGGGCATATTTATATATTCCTTTTGTTTTACAAAAAATGTTAATATTTATATAAAATGATAAAATAAACGGGACCTTGTTTAAAAAAGAAATTGGTTGGTATGAAATTTTAGTTTGGTATCAATTTGTGGCATTAAAATAAAATGCTTATATAGATCATGTTTATATTACATAACGCACCATAAGCATGCTTTTTAAGTTTCGTAGCATCTTTCTTAATAGACATATTTATATTTATTGCATAAATGTAACTGTAGGTAAAAAATAAAAATTGTTTTCCAGTAACTGACAAAAAAGTAAGCGAAATTTCATTACTATTCAAATCAAAATATGTGTATTGTTTTTTCTTTCAAGTTCTGAAAACTCACGACACTGAAAAATTCTGAAAACAAACATCCTATACTTGAAAAACAAACGATGACAAAGTTTACAATAGGACAACGCAAAAATCTTTTTGGTTTTTACATTTTCATCTGAGACATTATTTTATACAGGAATATTGGTCATGGTTCAGCATTTCCTGGAACAAGGGTAAGACAAATTTTCGAAGAATGAATAATTTTCAGAATTTCAGATTTTCATTGGATGTAGCATGAACCTGCGGTATTACAATTCCAGATATATTTACGCAAGGAGAGTTTAAATTTATACATAAGTGATGAAAACAAAGTAAATTTATATTAATTATGAAAAAATAAAATATTTTTTATAAACATTGATATACCTACATTGAATTAAAATATTACAATTTCTGAAGAATATCAAAGATAAAACTAAGCAATTAGCATTGAGTGGTGAAGAGCGTCATTCGAAAAAATTCGGTAATTTCTAAGATAATTACTATTATATTTTTAACTAGCTGTTCGTAACCGGCGTAGCACGGGTTAAGGATTAAGTTGAAAATAAATTTGTGGGGGAAACAAAGGTATAGATTTGCATCGAACATATATCAAGGAGAGGGGAAAAGGAAAAGAAGGGGGGGGAATGTCATCTTTCTTACCTGCCGGGTCCTAAAGAATAAGTTTACAAATTTAAAGTCCGATCGATCAAACGGTACAGATTTGCATCGAAAATATATCAGGGAAGGGGGAGGGTTAAAAGAATATGGGAGAAATGTTGCATCCGTTACCTACCGAGTCCTAAAGAATAAGTTAAAAAATTTTGAGTCCAATCGGTCGAGTGGTACAGATTTGCATCGAAAATATAACAGTTAAAAGAAAAGAGGAGAAATGTTACATATGTTACTTAAGAATAAGTTTCGAAATTTCGAGTCCGGCGATCAAACGGTACAGATTTGCATCGAAAATATATCAAGGGAGGGGAAGGGTTAAAAGAATATGGTGGAAATGTCGCCTATGTTACCCGCCAGGTTCTAAAGCATAAGTATGCAAAGTTTGAATCGAATCGGTTAAACGGTATAGATTTGTACAGAGAACAGACTGACAGACAGACAGAAATTGAGTATAGATGTTAAGGTAAACAAAAAATCTGCACTATGTATAATTTTAAAAAGTAATAAATAGATATAAAGATAATGAGTAAGAATTGGATTTTTTGGCCCAACCTGTGTAAGCAAATTATAACGGAAGAGGGATTAACTGATTTGGAAATATTTTAACATACGCAGTGTGTTCAAAAAATATCGAAGCATTAGTCGGCAAAAATCAATTTTTTCATACTAATCATTTATTTATTCTGTTCTCCTTTAGAGTTCACAGTCCCCTTGGTAATGTTCACACTTTTCTCAAGGATCCCACCATCGGCATGGAAACACTTCTGGAATCATGTTCAGCTGGGCCGTCGCGTTATGCACAGTGACTTCTCTTTTTTCAAATCGGGTCCCTTTCACAGAGATTTTTTACAGAGTTTCCAAGATTTACAGCCACTGCAAGTTTGCATTGATTGAATACTTTTATTTTTACAAAGAGCAGAAAGTTTTTTTATGAATATTAAATTCAGGCGTTCAAATGAAAATTATTTTTAAGATCAGGATGTTACTAAAGGGATATAATAAAGATAAAAAAATGCTGTTATGGTTCGGTCAAGTGAATAATATCAGTGAAAATAGGATCGTAAGAAAAATATATGAGAAGAGTGTTGCAGACAACAGAAAGAGAGGGCATAAGCAAAAAAACCGGAGTAATCAGATAAACCAAATAATGTATGATGGTTCTAGTAAAGGAATGAAAAATCGAAGACCCCCAAAAGTGGTTACTAGGACAAAATAACGTTGCATTCTTTCCACTCTGCATACCCTTTCAGAGAAACGGCGTGAAATTTCTGCATTAGTAAGTTTATTACTATGATTTTTAACGTTTAAACAAATATATATTTAAAAAATATATATTGTCTTGAAATTCGAAAATTTCAAATTAAATTTCCTGTTAAAGGTTATTCATTATGTAATGTAATGTATTATTTTAAACTGGATTTTAACTAAATTTACGTTATATATAGAAATATATTCATTCTGTAAAGCAAATAAATGATATGTAAAAACCACGTTTATATACGATGTAATTTAATAAATTAAATAAATAAATAAACACATTGAAGTCTTCCGAACAATCTAGCAGAATTTAGAAATAACTAGAATTTAGTTGAAAATACCAAAACATTCGCAAAATAACGTTTTACGATTCCACAAAAACGAATACCACAGAAAACGGGCGATCAGTTCGCGTATATACAAGCGACAAATTACGAAAGAACCAATCGCCGTGCAAGTGTTTGATAGTGATCACAGTGATACAAACTGCGCGAATTAAAACTTTCAGAAATAAGTGGAATATTCTCGAAAGTGATAGTGCGAAAAAAATAGTGAATACAATTAAATTCGCGTCCAGTCCAAAATCAATATAAATATTTTATATTGATTTTGCGTGTTTCATTTTTCCTCCATTGTCGTGATTCCGTGATAACATAATCGCAACCAAATCTACAGTTAACAGACATATACCAAAACGTTAAAAATATTTTTTATAGGCTTCATAAAATTTATAAGCTTCCTTGAAATAGGCACACTTGGTTGGAAGGTACACATAAAATGCTCGTGCAACCAAACTGTGTGGTGAAACTTTGACATTAATTACATTGAGGCAAATATAGCCCATTTATTAGCATAGCTAAATGTCTGGGCTAAATAAGTTGGTTTCAGCCGAACTTTACTCGGGGTAACTAATTTACAACTTGAGATAGGCCACTCGTTTATACTTCATATATAATTTGATACCGGCATAACTATTCGTCCTGCAATTTGTTATTGATGGATTTGGCGGATAAGGCTGTTGGTAAATGATTCATTTTACAAGGATGAGGTTTGGTTGAAGATCCTTGTATTGTGTTCGTCTGATTTGAATAAGAATATGTTTTTTTCCAATAAAATTACTTTATTTATAGATGGGTAAATTAATGTCTAGTTAAGACAAATCAAAGATACATCAGAGACAAATCTATTTATATGGGAAACAATGTCTTTATTGGGCATCCATGGGGCTCACGATCTGTCTTTAAGACTGGCTAAGCGAATATACAATAGTGATGGGTCCGCTCTGTACTAACTACTACAATGTAGTAATACATCACATTTAAGTGTACAATTTTGAATTCTAGTGCACACGAAAAACTACACACACTTCAAAGTTATTGAAACTACGAGTGCATACATCAAATAGTAAATTTTTTATGTGAAATTTTTGGGAAGTCGATGTCGATAAATGAATAAATTTTTGGAAATGGAAACAAACCCCCCCCCCCCGTGCCATGGTTTGAAAAATTTTGGGACTAAATTTCTTGTAGGCCATTAATTTTTTGTAGTATAACAATTAGTTCACTTAATTAGTACTACAATTTAGTAGTACTGTAGTGGTTCACTTCATTAATGCTACGATTAGTTCACTTGATTAGTTCACTTGATTAGTTCACTTCAATAGTACTACAATTAGTTCACTTCATGTAGTTTTTACTACAAATTTAATGTACACTTTGTAATCTTCAAACTGGTGAACGTGTGTATGTTACAGTCTTTATTTTGAAATGTAGTTTTTCACTTAGCTTTAACACAATGTTTCGTTCAACAACATTTATAATTTATCTTAATTAATGATTTGAACATTGATTAATTTACCATTAAAAATACCAATTTTATCGGTTTAGAGTTACCAACACTAATGGGTTTATAAGTTTTTGCTCTACAAAAGTAGTCATGTAACATCAGATTTAAAAATTATTGTGACATATTTTAAATTACAAAAAATATGTAGTTGATGACATTGATATAAAGTAACATTAAAATGAGGATACTGTAAATGAAATTGATTTATTTTAATAATGTGCCATTTCGTCTCTTTGTTTTATTCTCACGTTTTTATTAATTTATTTCCTCCAATTCTTTTATTTTCAAGTTAAATACTTTTTAAAACATATGAAAATACAGAAAATTTTTAAAAAAATTTGCCAAGCTTTTCATATTTCTATTTAAGTGTTTAATAAACCGGATATTTTAAATGAACCGTATTTTTTACAGAGAAGTAAATCTTGACGTTTCGCTGAAGTCTTATTCAACTTCATCGGGAGAGCGTCCTATCACGGCGGAGGTATAGGCCGAACAGTTCGGCCTATGAATAAATATGAATTAATAAACGACCTTCCTGTAGATTTGGTAATGGAGATGAATTGAACCCATTTTACGTAAAAAAATTAAAATAATTTTTATTAAAGTCCACCCCTATTTATGTTATACGCTTTTGTTAAGCTTCACTTGTTTGTTAGTCAGGGATGGGGACAAATCTTTTCACCAAGGCGACCCTCTTTCAAATCCATTTAATCCGCTTCTTATTTGGTCATTTTTGCCTCGATCATAAATAATTTTACGGCACATGTACCCCAGAGGCCACACGTGCAATGCATTCAGTTGGAGCTCATTCCTCTTTTGCGAACTCCGATTTCTGCTGAGAAGTTTTCATTGTTCGGAGTAACATATCATGAAATTCGACTGCATTCACGATAGCATACAACAACAGGCGTGACATATCAAAGTTTTGTGGTCGGTGTACACATCTGTCAGCAAAACTTTATTTAATTTAAAGCGTGTTTGTCTGTGCATGCTTTAACCAAATCGTGTGTGAAAATGTATACTAGCAATACTTAATATTTCTCAGCATTTCAATGTATTTAATTTTAAAATTATTTTATTATTAATACATATCAAATAACGCATCAGTAAATCTGTAATTTATCTGTATGACAATATATTGAAAATATATAATAAGTTACGGAAGTTACGCGGATCAAATTGTTTACAAATGCTTATTACATGCGTTTACTGCAATGTATCAACCGACTGTAGCTGGTTCTCGTAGCTCAGTGGTCAAGACACTAGTTTCCCACACCGAGGGTTCCAGGTTCGATTTCCGGTGAGGTCACAATCAATCTGTAATGTAAATAACATGCAGTCATGTGGTAAAAGAGTTCAAGTTAAAACTGAGATCAGCAAGATATATTATAATACGGAGTGAATTTGAAGATGAATATTTTCGGGATGAATACGAAATTTCTGACATAAAAAATAATTTTTCTATCTCCTGAAAAAATGATGAAATAGGTGGCGAAAGTGTGGGGCCTGTACAGACGCTGCTGCTCATATAACTGTCCTGGATATTTTGTAGGTCTCTCTTCACTATTTCTTAAGAAAGTTTATCATTAATCAAATTGTTTTACTCGAACCCATAGCGATGAATACGTAATAATATGCATATAAAATATAAACCATATGTTTATATGTCTGAATGTATTTCGTATAAATAAAATTCGTACATGCGGATATATTATAGAATCGAAAAAATTAAACACTGATATATACAAACATTGTTTAAGAAAAACTGAAAAATTTCTGAATTAAAACATTTAATGTATGGGTTATGTGTGTATTTAATTAAACCAAAACAGTTTCTTAATTTAATTTAACGTATATTGCATCGGTTTTATTTCTCTTCTCGGTTCATTTAATCAAAGACTAGGCAGCTGGATTCCTGGCAAAAGGAATAATACGTAAAGAGAAAAGATAAACAGTCCCTCGGGTTACTTTAGAAAACTTCTGGCCGGCCATCCTAATCTTCTCCTTCGACTTACTAATTAAACTACCTCATTTCGTGATCAGTGAAATCAGACCTCTTTAGGGAGGGAAAACAAGAGGAAATCGAGATCTTTAACATCAATTCTTGACACACAAATGGTCTATTAAATCCAATATCAAGGTGTATATTGAATCATCAAAATATAAATGGACTATAAGATTCGTAAAATACTAAAATTGAATTAATTCAAGATTTGATTCGATAATTATTTTTAACCTTGAAAATATCATTTTTTTTCTAAAAAAAATTAAATTATGTTGTATAATTACTTGAATAAAAAATTAACTCGTAAAAAAGGTAATTGTTTTTTATTTAAATAAATTATTTAAAGTACTCACTAGATTATATATGATAGAGAATTCATTCAGTTAATCATTTGCGGTCGGTCGCAGATATAGTATTATATCAAAACTTAAATTTCTTCGGAGTATTTTTAATTTGTCCAGATTTTTCAAGAACACACTTCTGGATTTTATCCCAAGGGGACATCATAAATTAAGATATATATAGAATATATAGATATATATACTATCTATATATTAAGTATTAAAGATATCTCATTCAGAAAAAATTATATTTTTTTGGGAAAGTAGGTATGGAACTCTTTTTTCTGGTGTTAATAGGGCTGACGACCAATCGTCAAGAAAACGTCTCCTTTACTACAAAATTTAATTATGCATGTATAAGTACATTAACTGCAGTAAAAATGTTTCTTAGAAATACGCGAGGGAAGAAATTCTTCCGTTCCATTCGCATCTCTCAAAGAAGTTGTTAAGTTTATCTCTGTATTTTATATTTTATACGGTGTTTACACTACAGATTTTATTTAATGTACTAAAGAAGTACATAATCTTATTTTCTGTATCAGACAAATATGCACCGGGAAATGTTGAATCTGAGTCACGGCGGAGGAGCTCCAAAGGAATGGACATAAGGGGTCATTTTTTTTAAATTTCCAATTGATTAATGATTTATGTACCTTAATAGATGCCAGTAAACTCTGTTCTACCTTAATTTCAAGCTCCAAGGGTGGTGTAATAGCGAAAGAAGTGAGAAAAAACATTTTTAAAAAAATTATCTAATGCAAATCATTATTTTAAATAAAATATATTAACATATTTTTAATTCAAAATATGATTTTTATTTAAAATTTGTACTACACACAATATGAGTTGTAAAATACTACTTAAGTTTAGAGAGGAGTAGTCTCTCTTTTCATCAGGTATAGTTAATGAATATTATTTTATATATGCACGATCCAGACGGTTTGGTACAGTTAAGTTTTAATTATATCTAATGATGTGAGTGACTGTGCGCTCGTAGTTCAGAAAACTCATCCTCGGAAACCAAGGAGGTGTAGTTTTGTGTATCACAGATTCACAGATATAGTAAAAGAATAAGAGAAAGAAGAAAAAGATGTAAGGAACTGCTCCTCTTCAAACTAGAGTATTAATTAATAACTCATATTGTATTTAATTATATTTAAAATTAAAATGTTGCTCCACGAAGTAACTACCTACCAAATTTTCTATGAATATTTACATATTTTTATACTGATTAATATTGTGTACAAATATATACATTTTTCGCCACTTTCTTATAATTTTGACGGCTTAACAAAACTACCCCTATTCATAGAAGTAATTCTATTAATTATTCTAACGTGGATATAGGCTTACACGCGCAAACAAACCATTTCTTTGTCAGAGAGTAGAATTTATCAACGCTTTTATACAATATTTTACCTTGAACTAAAAGCTTAACTGCTGGGTTGAGGCCTTAATCCGAGCGACAAACCCATTCAAAGGCTAAAATCTACTTTCATAAACCAAAGCGGTCGGGAGGGTGGCCCAACGAGATATAATTATTTTTATTTAATCTGAACTTTAAACGTCTTTAACAAAAACCGCAACGGAGCTGGGATAATTTAACGACAAAGTGCTTTACTTACCATACAAAACAAAAAAAACTATAGTAAAAAAGTGCTGGGTAATTAGACTATCAGAATAAAGCGAATCTTGTAATGAAACAGAATATTTATTTCAAGAACGCAGTACTAGATTTTATCCCCAGGGACATCATTAATCAAGATATATTATAGATGTCTCATAGACACAAAACAGATTTTTTTAATTTTATTTTTTAATATTTGAAAGTAGGTATGGAAGTATTTTTGGGTATTGCCTACGGCTGACAGAGCAACGAAAGTAATTAGAATGCAGAAGAAATGTTATGACTTTTCACACGCGTATTTGTGGCAAATTTATTTTAAACAATAAAATAATAAATAAAGGGATTACATCACCCTTGAAGCCTGAAATTTTTATGATCAGTTATTTAAAAAAAAATACAGCACAAAGTATGTACATATGTATAATCAACTGATATTGTATTAAAAAATCTGTAAGCTTTATCATAGGTATTTCATGTATTAACAAAGACATGGCCTTTTCTGTCTCGGATACACGTGCACTTTGGAGAATATGGTATTTCAGTCACGGCAGAGGAGCTCCATGGGAGTGGACATGGCGTAAATAATTTTTTTTTAATTTTTTCTAATAAAATAATGGTTTTAAGTATACCTTAAAAAGCGTCAGTAAAAAATTTAAAATAATAACGTTTTTGTAAAAAATTACAAATTCATACCTAAATTTCAGGCTCTCAGAGTAATTGCGAAGAGAATGGAATTAAAAAAAAGGTTTCGTAATTGGTTTGGTAATAAAGAATGAATGGATGAGGATAGAGGTGTAAGAAAGTTATATGACGTAATTATTTATGGTAATATAAATAAAGTTTGTCTGCGGAAGATTTGGCATGAGCAGGTTAACCAAATACTAGAGGATGATTCTGTTAGAAGCCTTAACAGTCGACAAGCATGCTAGCAGAGTGCTGCTATATCCTCTCTGCGTACTGCCACGGAAATTGGCTTGGAGGTAGGTTAATAGTTAGCCATTTCACATAGACAGAACAAAATTGATGGTACCGGTTCTCCGTAGCATTACAATTAAACTTCATATTAAATCATTACCTACCCTGTCTGTTAAATAGCTTAAATTAACAGAGATTGAATGGTTGATGCACTAACAGAATTTGGTCGATTACTGTGCTGAATTTCCAAGAGACTTCACGTCCACAACTGTGACATAATTTGTCCTCATTTGTCAATTTGATCAATACAAATGTAACAATTGGAGGTGAATTATTGATAGAAATAGATTGGAAAATACATATTCAGTAAATAATGATAATAGTACATAAGAGTACATATTGTATAGTATCCATACGTACAGCAATCGTTTTTTAGGTTAAAATAAATTTAATCATAGCATATTTCTATTTAGAATGTACTGATAATGAATACATAATTTGTATAACAAATACCATGCTTAGAAATATGAGCCGTGAAGAAGTATTATTTTTATGAACTGGACAGGATATTTTTTAAATGCTACGATGTTATGAAAAGTGTTCACAAAAAGCTGAAAAATGTAAGTTGCAAAAATCTTCATACGATAGAGAATAATGTTGTAATGTATGTAAACATTTTGTTAGGGCGTTTTCTGTAGCTTAAGATTCTTGAAAAATAAAAATATTAAGTGTTAATCTAAAGCCTTTTTATAACGGTATTGGATATTTTTCTAAGAAAATTTTTCAGCAAACTGAATACTTTCATGATACTTATAAATAATACTAGGTTTACTGGGCAATTGACAAAAATTAAAATGGATGGCTAAATAATGTAAAAATCTTTTTAGCGGCAAAAAAATGGTGTAAAATAAATTTATTTGTACTGGATGGAATATTTTATGTATCAATAGTTTTTAAAAGTGGATTATATTTGTATATACTAGGCAGGGAATATATTTTATGATTTGTAAAACCTCAGAGGAACCAGGGGCATTCAGTGAGAATAAGAAGCACGACTTTTTCGATTTTCGATCTCCAGGATTTTAAACATGAAACATAATTAATTATGAGAATTTGAAGATTTCCCTGAGAAAGAGAGGATGGTTGCAGAAAAATTTTCAGGTTCGTCCCGGAAGAAAAAAATACATAATGTATACACGTATTTAGATACCCATAATTTTTGGTATTTATCGTTTTTACAGTCGCAGAAAATTTAAAGAAAACAGACGTTTATAAATATTTTCTTTTGTTACATATAAAAAGGTACCTTTATAAACATTCTGCCTATTTTTGGTAGTGATCTCGTTAGGATCATATTGAAACGAGGTGGTAGAAAAGGGAAGGAATTTCTCCCAATCGAAATATCTCGAACACTAAACAATGCTCTGGAATCGACTGGATCATTCTATCAAACACTGGAAATGTCACTTATTTACCTTTTTGTTTACTATTACTATTACTATGTTAAATACAAAATTTAGGAATTATTAACTTTTAGCTCTGATTCTCTGCAATTTTATTTGTAGTTTTTTAATGTGTATTTGGATCTGTGTTTTAAATCGGTCATTTGCGTTTTCTTACAGTGTCTGTTTACATACACTGCAGTAGTTTTTGTATGGATACGATCTAATACAATAATTTTTTTTAAAGTTTTTTTTTATTCGCAAGAGTTTTGATTATTCTAAATCCAAATGTGTTTGAAACGTTAGTCCGTTACTGTTTAAGCCGTAATTTATAATTGAGTATAGTATAAGCATATCTGTATCTTGGTGACTTAGTGCTTGGAACGTGACCAGTCCACCATAACTATGATACGTGTTCAGATAACTTGATAACCGCATATTACCATACAGTCATAGTAATAAACATATATTTTTCTAAAAGAATGTGTGATAGTTACTCGTTATTTCCAATCCCTTGCAGCAATAAACTAAATAAATCCAATTGATTCTATATTTTTTCATGGTGCCCTCCATGTAAAAATGTACATTGAATAAAATCAATAGCGTACTAGAAGAGACGTGAAAATTCTCATGAATTATTAATGGTTTTCTTCATTTTCCACATTTCGCCCAGTGAGCGAGCGCGACACGTGACGCTGGTGTGACACGCATCACGTGTCATCAGCCCACGACCTTTGGATTTTTAATAGTTTTTTCTTGTAAATATATTTGGCTAACGATTGAAATGTTGATTTATTTATTGGCCATCCCAAGAAAATCGTACGTAGATATATATCTTTTATGTCCTAATACCAATGTCTCAATACTTTATAAATAATACTTTGTGTTTTAATATATATTTTTTTCCACTTAAAAAATAGACCAATCCATTTCAAGTGGTCAACTTCAAATAGATTGGCTTGACCACCTTAGAAAAAATCATATTTGCAGTCATCATATTAATCGGATAATAAATTATATAAAATAATATACAAAAACTTAATGTTCAAGAGGGCGTTATTTTCAAAAGGTGAGCTTCTTACCATTGAAAGTAACAGTTACTATAGTTTTGCATAGAAAAAATTAAAGCTGATAAACAAAAACTATTGACGTAACTAAGTAGAACTGGATGTGCTGAACACAATACAGTTTTTGAAATCCTAGATTACCCCTGTAATTTAAGAAATTATTAATGCATGAAAATGCGAAAAGTGTCGTGCGGAATAAAACAAAATTAGCCGCCATTTTTAACTGGATTTAATAAAAGTAGTAGTATTTAGTAAAATATTAGTTTTGAACTACCAAAACATAAGTAAAAGCACCGACGCACATACCACTTGAATGAATTGACCTAAATGTGAGAATAAAAAATAAACAATAACTTTTCGGTATTTATAATCACATAATTTAACTTCTGCTTCAAATACAGCAAAATTATTTTGTGGTGACATAATTATATATATATAAAATAACTTTGTAAACACCACTTTTTTTTTTTTAAAAAAGTGGTGTTTACGAAGTTATTTTATATTAATTATTCACACAATTTAAGTTTACTATGAAAATAATATTGTTATTTTTTTTATTAATGCATCACAAATGATGAAAAATATAAAACATGGAAATCCTTCTTATTCTCTACGCTGCTGGATATTTGTTAATTCCTAATATAATAATATTCCCAACATGGAAAAAGATGCTGTTTATACTTGTTGGTCCGCGAGAGCATATTTCCCTCCTACCTTGTAGAGTTTTCCCTATCCGCCACCTGAAAATTTAATTTAATGAATTTAGACGTCTCAATTAAATACGAAAACAACAAACATAAGGATACAAATTTATGTAAGGCATAGTATAGAAAAAAATTAAACAAATACAAAATTTATTATCAAAGCACTAATACACTAATCAACTGATTTCACAAGACTAGTGATAGTCCCTTGTATTCATTAAAACTATCCTAAAATATGTCGATGAAAACATTGTCATTATTTTATATTTTAATGAACATTCCAAGTTAAAATGGGCCATTCTGTTATTAAGACGGTAGAACATAAATTAAGAAGGAGAATGTATTATTTGTCCTTAATCGCTGACTAGTAACATTTAATGGCATATTTTATACACAAAATGTTGAGTTAAATTTGCCTACCAATTTGTCAATATTGAAATATAACATTGCAGAACATAAGCTAGGTTGCATATTATTCCATCTCTGTTTTAATGTTATCGGCCTTACTTTTTACTCCTTTTCTTTTAACTCATAGCGTAAATTTGTCTGCTTGTCTGCCGAAAAAACTTTGGATCGATTTTTAACCCTTTTCTCGTGATACAATCGAGCTGAAACTTTGCAGGCAGACTCGTTGCAACGATAAAAATAATTTAACTATTTTTCGTTTAATTTTTTTTTAATTATAGTATAATTTTGGATTTTTCAAAATATTAACGATTTATATATTGTTTAATTTTCGATCCCGACGCGTGGAGTAGGCGCAATACCTGTTTCAATGAAATTTCAATGAGTACAATAAAAACTTGGTTTTGATGGGTTAGTTTTTTGAAGCTAACCTACTCCTCTATTTTTATCCCACGGTCTCCATCGTAAAATTCTGGGTGCTCATATATTTGTTACTTGTCTAGCGATATGACCTGCCCATTGTCATTTCAATTTGGTAAGACGGTCCACAATATTGACAATTTTTGTTTGGCGTCTGATTTCTTCATTTCTAATTTTGTCTCTAAGACTTACGCCTAGCATTTTTCTCTCCATAGACCGCTGTGTACATTTTAGGTTGTGTATTGTATTGGCAATAAGTATCATTATTTCTAGACCATACGTCATCACAGGAAGGATATATACTTTTAAGAGTTTTCTTTTAAATTTCATAGAAAATTCTATGTTTTATGTATATGATTTAAGATATGCTCAACCTAGTTCATATTTTCTGGCATTTCTGTCGTCAGATTTTTGTTGAAAGTATAATAGTTTTAAATAACCATGTGTGTAGTGGGCTCATAGGTAAAGTCTAGTGAAAATTAAAGAAAAAGCTTGCAAACATAAATTATGTTAATTCTGTAGCTGAACTATTTTTCGTATGAAAGAAAGTTTTATTGTTATCATTCGATTTGAAATAATTGCGGACAACATTAGCAGCCGTAGCTCATAGATTAAGTACAACAAACATCATAATAATCCATAAACTTCTGGATTTCGTGGATTAAAAGTTTTATTTACAAAATAATCTAGTTAGTATTATTTTTTGTTTTTTGGAGTTGGGTCCCTTGTTATTTAACGTCGCCTAATAATAAGAAACTGTCTTAAATACGTCATAATATATGCTTAAAAAATATACATTTTTTTTTTTTTTTTTTTAAAAAAAAAAATAGAGATGTGAACACGGAATACGTGTCACATCAATATTCTTACTATTTTCAAACTAAGCTAAGCGCTTGTACTATGAAAATAGGACTAACTTGCTAGTCTGGAGTGAGGATCGAACCCGCAACCTTTGGATCACGAGGCCAGTGTCCTAACCACAAGACCAACAAGCTTTTATGTAAGAAGGTTCCATGAATCGATCATTATTAATATAACATATTAACCAACAAACATTTATGTAAGAAGGTTCCATGAATCGATCATTATTAATATAACATAATGCTAGATGTAACATAATACCAGTATTAATTAAAGTAATTTTTTTTTTCAATAAAAATGTATATATTTACACATAAATTTCTCCCTGAATTTTTTTCACTTGTTTTATTTATACGAGTAAAATAAACAATAAAAAATATTCAGCCTTTTTATAAGTAATATTTGTATATTGTGTATCGATATTTTGAATTTGCTTTATATCAAGGCCATTTAATACAACGTCTCGGACTGAAGTTACAATGTAAGAATAACAATTGGAAATTAATGTCTGTCAGTCACGAAGTATCGGATTTTGGTTCCAAATTAATATCTTAAGCCTAAATTAGTAAACTAAGGGCTATAAGAAAACTATCATAAAAATAAGACGTTATCAAATATTGCATTCATTTCTGTTCTTACAAAAAGGTATCCAGAATATGTCTGACTAATATTGTGTGGTACTCGTAAATTATTAAGGATTATTTTTGGGTTTGTGATATTTTCATTTTAAAAAATATCCCAAAAATCACTAAATAATATTGTTCATCGGTAGTTTCAAATTCATTGGATAATTTTCTTTTAGTTGACAATGTACTTTTTGAAAAAATAAAGCTTACATTAATTTTTGAAGGTTCGCCTGGCAGAGATAAGGGCGTAAGTACAGGTTTACTTCTAGATTAGTAGAAAACAATTTAAAGAACAAAAGAAGAAACACAACACAATCATGTATATCACAATCAAAATATCAAGAAATACATATCAGAATCATGTGTATTAAATCAAAATATCAATGAGTATTTTGTAAAGTTTTTCATTTCAACGTAAAATATAAGATAAAAGTACACAGAGCAAAATAAATTTTGAATATGATGACTTTATTAAAAAAAAAATGCTGTAGATGAACAACCAATATTGTACACAAATAATGAGAATACTTACGTTTTTATACTTAAATGACCAATATCTCAAGTAATTTATTTGGGTGTCCTGAGAGAGCTTAGAAAAATATTGTTTATCTAATTTTTAATTGAAGTTAAAAAAATATTAAATTTAATGTAGCAGCTAGAATCTTTAACGTTAACCATTTAAATAAACATACACGTAAGCACAGATTTCCCAAATTTATCTCTAATCGGAAAAATAGTGTTTGATAAATAACCCAAAATTTAATTTATTTTTCGTCATTATTAGTTTATTTTTCAAATAAAAATGTAAACGAATGCAAACGATTTATCAGAGAGTGATACCGAGTTATTGTCATACCATTTTCAATTATTTACGTTATAAATTTAACGTAACAATTTTGCGTAAATTAAATACAAATTACCCTAGAAAAAAAGCACCATGACGTGACAAAAAATTAAAAAAAGTATCAGTTTTGATAATGGTTATTAAAATATTGGCAAATATTAAATGCGATCAAAGGCAGATCCGGGCATTCCAGGAAAATCTCTTATGACCATATTATGACTATCTATTATTTTGTTGAAAATGTTTACAATTAGTGATATAAATAAACTTTCAATGATTGAATTAAGAAAGGTAAAATAAAATCTTTTTTTTTAACGTGAAGCGTTACTTGTAAAAAACGGGTATGAAAATATGAACCAAACATTCAATAAATTTTAAAATTATTTAAACTGGATTTTTATTCAAATCTCCAATAATTAATTTTCAGATTATTTCAAGGCCTTTAAGTTTAGTACGCTTGTGATGAAAAATAAAATGGATATATTATTTATTTGCTTAATTCGTGAGTGTTTTAAATGTTCCAAGAAATTACTAAGTTTCACCAACAAATCTTAATTAACTTAGTACGCTGGCTTACTTAAACCTAATTTTGGTTTATTGCTGGTTACATCTGGTGTCAGCGGACCTTTTCTACTAAAAGGGCTGACATTAACCTTTTTCTGTACAGAAATATAATAATAAGTCTGCATTTGTGAAGATATGTAACATATTTGAAGCATTTCTTCATTAACTTTATTTTCCAAAATTTTGTGTAGGTACATAATATTGGAATTTGTTAAATTGTTCTTAATTAATTACGGGAAATATAAATACGGATAAATAAAATACTGCCATACAACTTTATTAAGCTCTCCGTTTTTATTGATAAAAAGTTGTTAAAAACCAGCATTTATTGACAAATAATCAACATATATATATAATCAATATGTTGGAGGCAATAGCTGCTTTGTAAGAATATAACGTACTCGTATACTAAAAATTAAAATAGGAAGTATAGATATGGACAAAAATAAAGTATTTTCTTCATATATTCATAATATATAAAGAAAATATTATATTTTTCAAGGATACATACAGTACTGGATGTATCACAGGGGACATCATTAATCAAAACATATTATTAATGTCTCATAGAGACGAAATTGTATTTATTTTATGGAAAAAATTGTGTTATAGGAAAGAAAAAAAAACGTTTGGAAGTCTTTTTTTGGTGGAAATGGTGTATGTATACAGTGATCGCTTAAGTCAACCGGACGATAAGTCGTAAGCCCTTTAAACACCTGAAAAAAGGCGACAAAATATTAAAAATACTTTATATACTACAATTACTATAATTATTATATTCGTTGAAGAATAGGTGTCACAGACATCAATAGCAAGATGAAGGAAAGGCAAAAAGAAAGATATGGCAATTTTGGATGCAGAAAATTGTAAACTAGGCGATCTCCATGGCTAATTCCCGAATTACATCCAGAAGAAGACCAAAAGTTTCATGTGTTGTGCAAAAGGATAGCCAAATGCAAAGGCACAGAGTGGCTAGCATTATCCAGGACAGAAGTACGTATTTACAACTTAATTAGAGTTGGCCCCAACAGTTGGGATGTAACCTGGAAGAAGAAGAAGGAGAAGACTTTATTTCAAGAAAAAAGTCATCTTTGATATAAGCAATATATAATATCAACTTTAATAATGCACGTGGTTTGATGTTATATTTTCGTCATTTATTTATCCTCCTCGGACCCAGTATCGCCTATTATAGGAGATATGGATCGACAGTTGGAAAAAATATTTCTGGACAATGTTTGGCATTGTGTCCTTTTACAATTAGCTAAGCTAATGATCAATAGATATTATTAGTGGTATGTTGCAACCAAAAAGTATGAGGACCAAAACATAGTGTAAGGAGGAAAAGGAAAGGTATCCAGGGGAAAATAAGTGGTCAAAGAAACCTAGAAATGCCGCATCTGATTGCTGCGTAACTTGAGGGATTGGTGCAAGCATAATTAATTTAATTAAATACGATTAAAAGCCAGCAACCGTCAGACTTAAGTTGTTGTATCATACCTGAAATATTTTCTGTACATGTACACTTAGTAAGTAAGAGGATTGGGATATTATGCCTTTTGAGTTCGAAGGATTTTGGCGAATAACATGTAGGTAGGTAATACAGGCACAAAAAAATGACTAAATATAATGTAAAAATAACGAAAATGATTTTTTAATGTGTTTAACCAGACAGTACTATAAACTAATATTGATCATTGCTATACACCTTTCGGGGGTTATTTCTTCTACTAGATGCTTTAAAGCTCTACAAATAATCACGTTATTTACGTTATAGTACCAAATCTCAATTTTATACATTTTATTCGGGTCACTATTTTACAATATTATTTGATACTTTGTATTTAAACTTATTACATACACATTTTTGTACCTGTATTAACTACCTACTATCTACTGAAGTCCAATGAATTCAAATTTCAAGACATCCAAACCTTCTTATCTACCATTGTGTACATCTACAAAAAATATTTCAGGTTTGATACTATAACGCAAGTATGGCAGTAGCTGGCTCCTACTATTGATTTGGTCCATGCGATGCAGTGGTGAAGAGTCGTAATCGCTGACTTCCGATAGAAGATGGCTTATATAAGAAGAAGAAGAAGAAGACAGCGATACGACTATGCTTTCATTAATGTATTTTTTCAGTCATGGTAGTTGTCAAAGTATAACAAAAAGTTTGTTGAATCATATTGGATCGGCAAAGGTTATGTGATTTTGTGCGCTGGAATTTTTAACTATACGGAAACTTCCAAGGGGCAAGTGAGCTGTCCAGTATGTTCGATTTGTTGAAATTCGGCACTCGGATTGTGGACTGTATAATGCAGCTTGGCGACTCCACCTCGATGAACAAATTCACTGTGAATAATGAATTCGAGAGCGGCGTCAAGATTGAACGAAAGAACGAGATGCGGTAGGAAAAAGACCGGGCGTAAATGACAGCTGGTCAAATGTTACAAGCGGCGGTGGCGGTCGTGTGTGACCTGAAGCCGGCCCCGCGCGGTCGGTGCGTCCGACAGGCGAAGAGTTTGCCTATATCTCCGTGAGCAGGCGTTCGAATATATTTAAAAAATACAGGTACTGGCGCAACCACATATCTTAACTCATTATTTAATTATGCGTATTTTTGTTATCATAAAATCATAAATAATTGATTAGTAAATTTGGTTTTAACTATTGTAATTTACAAAATGTAAACGATATTATTATAAAAGGTTAATGATGGATTTGGCGTTAATATTAGGTCCTAACATATGAAATTGGCGTTTAGTATGGGAGGAACATAAAGCCGATTTTTTTTTATTATAATATATTTATTTAATCAAAGTATGTACCATTGCTATCTATGCACTTTTGCCATCTCATAGGTAGTTCATCGATCCCTTTACTAAAAAAACCATTCGGACGGGAATCAATAAAATCTTTGAAGGCGGTTTGGACTGCCCCATCGGAGTTGAATTTTTTCCTTTGCAAGAAGTTATCCAAATTTCGAAAAAAATGGTAATCTGTTGGGGCAAGGTCCGGAGAGTACGGTGGATGTCTTAGACATTCCAATTGAAGCTCCTCTAATTTGGTAGCCGTCTGTTGTGCAGTGTGTGGTCTAGCGTTATCATGAAGCAGCAGTGGCCTAGAGCGATTAACCAGCCTCGGTTGTTTAGCAGCTAGCTTTTCCATCATGGTTTGCAGTTGCTGACAATAGACATCTGCCGTAATCGTCTGGCCAGATTTAAGAAAGCTGTAGTGAACGACACCAGCACTAGTCCACCAAACGCTCACAAGTAACTTTTTTGGAGTCAATTTTCGCTTGGGGCATGGTTTGGCTGGTTCGGCAGGGTTCAGCCATTGCGATGAGCGCTTCCGATTATCGTACAGGATCCACTTTTCATCACAGGTAATGATTCGATTTAAAATCCCTTAATTATTGTGCCGGTTGAGTAATGCAACGCAGCAGTCAACGCGCGTTTGTTGATTTGCTTCACTCAATTCGTGAGGTACCCACCTTTCAAGCTTTTTCACCTTACCAATTTGCTTCAAGTGGATTAAAACAGTTTTATCACTAACACCGCAGCCTGCAGCTAACTCGGATGTGGTTTGCGATGGATCCGCTTCCACAATAGCCTTCAATTCTTCATTATCAACTTTGGTCTCCGGCCGTCCACGGGGCTTGTTCTGCAGGTCGAAATTTCCAGAACGAAAACGTTGGAACCAAAAACGCACTGTGTTTACTTTTGCGGCACCGTCGCCATACACATCATTAATCCTTCGAGCCGTTTCTGCAGCACTGGTGCCACGGTGGAATTCGTACTCGTAAATAACGCGATATTTCAAGTTTTTCATTTTGTAAACTGAGTGACGCAAAGAAAAAAACATTTGAGGAAAAAACAAATGATTTATAATTTTCAAAACACAAATACATGAGTAAGTAGCTGTATAAATTTGAATTTGGAATTCCTAACCAAAGAGAAGATATTTGAGATCAAATTTGCCAGTATGGCAAAACGCCAATTTCATATGTAAGGACCTAATATAATAGAGATTATAATTAATATAAATTAACTTTGTTTAAACCACTTATTTGCTACATTTGAAGAAGAAATAATAGAGATTATTTATGATGGTTATAAAATTAGGTGAAAAACATTTACTATATTACCCCTGTGTGAGTATAATAATAATTTTACATTTAACTACTAAAATAAATCTCTCATCATCATTATTGACAGGTGAAAATATAAATTTTAATAATAATATTATAATACTTCACTAGCCAATAAGGGATTATGTTACTCTTGAAACTTATATAGTAAATTATATCATAATTATTTATTTATTTATTATTAAAGAAACTTTACAGTTCTATAAACATTATAATGTAAAAGCATAGTGTTCATACTGTTCATTTCATAAACCAAATAAAAAGATTCTCACGAAGAGGTCACACAGTTAATTTTTTCACCCAATGAATGAAAACATTAAGTTTAAGACATTCTAGCTAAGTTTGAAGACAAATAAACAAATTTGTGTTTATGGAGGCTAGAGTCTTCAATTCATTAATCCTTTTTTTTTATTTTTAATAAAGTTCAATACATCAACGTCAAGGTTAAGGACCATACTATATCAATATAATTCAATAGACTGTTTAGATTTAAGATCATTTTGAATAAACGTGAACTAAAATAATATAATTTTCTAAGATCTATGGTAAGCCGAAGTATTGATCAAAATACCAAGAAGCATCCGTATTATCCGTTGTCCGTTAGTTTAGGGTCGGAGGTCGGGGTAGGTCTGTGGTCGCTAACCATCGTGTCTGACCCTCCATCTGTTCAATTAACAATTTCCCATCCCTAATTCTCAGTTTACCTACGGCTTCACAATGGCCCGTTATGCGTCACATCCCCAGAGGCCGCAGTCAGATTGTTCTGGGCTTATTTACATTTATTAACAACCCCAAAAATCAGATAAAGCCCTGTAATGAAATAAAATGTTCTGAAGCAGCGGACAGTGGAGCTATTCCCATTTCGTAAGGGCTTTTTTATGTCAGGAATGGCTTGACCTCAACTGGCAATAATACAGGGCCGGTATATTAAAATAATTATGTTTATTTGATTATGCATTGTTAACGTATAAAATAGGCATTTGTGTGTTTTTGCATATCTGCAGTATCTATTTATCTAACATTTCACCGAAGTTTGAAAAAAGCAGTATTGCTTGTATGCACGCCAAATGTTATTGTATAACATTGCAATGACGTCAGTGTTGACGTTTTAAGTTTGACGAGTTTAAAATTAGCGAATTCAATCAATCAAAAATCTCTAAAACGTAAAAAAACGTTATTCTTTACCAAAAATTAAAAAAAAAAATTTAAATAACTTAAAGTTTCTTTATATGTTGGAACATTTTGATTGATTGAATTCATTAATTTCAAGCCTATCAAACTTAAATCGTCAACATACAACAATGTTATATAATAACTGTCAAGATACAGAAAAAGCAATTTTGCTATTTTTAGAAACTGTATGACATAATAGACGCATACTTTCAAGTGATAGAAATGACAAATATTATTTATTTCATTTGTTTCTCTTTGTTTCTCAGACTTCTATATATTTAACGATACTATGCGATTCAATGTTCCATTTATTTATGTTGCTTTGCGATATGGATTGCGAAATATGTCATTGTAATAAATTCAGATTATTATAACGGTTAATGGAGAAATGAAAAATAATTGTAATATAAGAGACAATATTTAAGAGAATATAAATAACCGGTTATGTTCAAGGCCCATATTAGTTACAAAAGAGTAAAAAGGAATTTCACTTCTTTGTAAATAAATTTAATTTAGGAAAGATTATTATTTTCTCACTATTATAATTTTTAAAAAACGACAATTGTGCTAAGAGTGTTACTTTACATAATAGTCCTTATGAACATTAACTATTATAAGCATTACTTTATGCTACTTAATTTGTAACTACATCTCTTTTTATAGCCGTCCCACCATAACAAATCCGTCAATAACAATATTTTTATCTGTAGGTATTTTTTAAGAACACAGTACTGGATTTTTTCCCCAGGGGGTCGATTAATTAATTAAGATAAGATATAGAGACGAAGCTTTAAATATGAAAAACATGTGTGAAAAACTTTTTAAACGATGGCCCAGGGCTAACAACCTGTATGAGCTGCTAAAGTGATCACTCTACACAACGCAACCTTCACCAATTCCATCGCAAGAACATCCACACGTTATAAAAGTTTGAAAGTTCTATATATTGTGTTCAAATATGACAATCTTATGAATGAAATATATAAAAGACATCTGTAATCTTTTATCATGAATACCTAGATTTTCACACCTGGTAATGATAACTTTATGTTTTTAAAATGACTTACGCACATGTTTCTCATAATCATACCTTCGTCTCTGTGAGACTTCTATGTTTTATCATTTACCTGTACATACCTACTTGAAAATTAGTTTTTGGATATTTCTTGTCCTAATATTGTATTGCTCCCGAAATACTTAGAATTTTCGAATAGATACAAAAAAAGGGCTTATTATTTTTATTACAAAATGTTAGATAGCTCTAAATATTTATATTTAAAAATACTTTACTGATACTAGTTGATGTTTTATAAGTTGAAAATAATATTATTATCAGAGGCATTCTGCATTCTTTTTTAACCATGTGTATATATATATATATAATATATATCTATATCAATATATATCTATATATCTTATATATATGGTAACAAGGCAATTACGTCACTTCATGTTCCTTTACGGCTGAACACGGAACCCCTTTGACATCGGAGAACTTACAAAGTTCGATACTTGTTACGGAAAATAGCCAATCAATTTTGTTTGAAATGGATAAAAAACAGTTAGGTATAGTGAAAAAAGATTACAGTTGAAACTCATATTTATTTTCCTCTTCATGCTCAGATATTTTGATTAAATGTTTGAATATTTGTTTTATTTGAACTTATTTATAAAATATAACATTTTCTTGTGTTTTTTAAATTATTTAAAATATATGTCGAGATGAACACGATTTACAACATCATTGTGAAAATCATTATATTCTTTTATTATTTATTATTATTAGTTCGTTATGAAATCGTCGTTAATTCCTTTTTTATCTCTTTTTTGCCAATACCTTTATCCATTTTATAATATGACTCATAAATACTGTACAATTTCTTGCATCTTTTATTTGTATAGGCAGTTTGTTATACAATTCAGTAGAGTAATGGATCTTTGCCAAATGCCTTTTTCGTATTCGGTATTAAGTAATTTTTATTTTTCCTATGTCCTACGGGTTTATATTGTTTCACTTTTGTGTTTGTCGACACTACTATTTTTCATATCGTTTGCTTAGTATCTCATTTTTATTTTGTTTATTTTGTGCACTATGGACTCTTGCGATCGAACTTTACATGAATGTACACACAGCTTTAGTTTCCTTTAGATAGTTTTGACCTGAAATTTCTTTAATTATGCAACCTGAGGACGTTCTTGCTTGTAACTATCCTCAAGTTTCTCAAGTTTTCTCAAGTTACTTTGCCTGCAGCAGACGCAAAGCACAACTCCACAGTCTAAGGTAATTATTACTCAAATAATTAACATCTCAATATGAAACGTAACTAGATACAGTAACAAAGGTTCAATCTGACTCAAATCCATCCATTAACATGTATCTTAATATTTGCTAATTTTTTTTAATCCTTGGAGTTGAAGGATTATTCGCAATTTGAGAAAAGGTAAACTATTCGTATCTACATTAATATAAAAATCAAATAATAAAAACGGGATTAGTAACGGCCGACTAAAAAACATTTTTACAGATTCATTGTTTTTAGGAAAAACTAAAATTATTGCAGAATTTCCAAGAAAACATTAATATTTATGAAAATAACGATCAGTTTATTTAAATACTTGTTCCAGCTAATATTTTTTTATCAGTTTACCGCGCTTGTTCATCTTGTAGTGATTAAACAGAGATTTGAACCTCGTGCCAGGAGACTTCAGAAATAGTAAAAATATTACTGGTTTGAAAATGCGTACATTATTTTGTGAACACATCTCTATTTAAATTAAATTATATAATTGAAATACATTAAAGATATAATCTCTAGAAACCGCTACTTTGTCATGATGAAAAGGCTTGAAAAATTCCCTCATCTGAGGTTTTATGCTTCTAGGAGAACTACCCACATGAAATGCAATCCAACTAGCCTTCTAAGTTCTAGGAGGTGAGCATGAAGCTAACAATGCCATATAGAATAAAGAGTTGATTCAAAATAGATCAATGAAGGAACACATGACATGGCAATCTTTGGAAAGTTGAGTATTCATGATGATCACCAATTTGGAAAGGGATGAGGAAGACGTCCGAGTCTACCACCAGTCACATTCAGCTTTGTTCTTGACTTTGACTAAGTTCTTGATTTCTGATTGGTCGCGTGCATGTTGTACCCTCTTCCGTTGCTGAATCACCATAAATTCAAATCTAAAAATACGGTCAATATTTTCTTAAAAATTTGAGAATGTTTAATATTTTCCGCGTTTGCCTTGAACATCTTTTAAAAGTTGTTTTATGCTAATTTTTTTACGTTTTTATTAATTGTGTATACATTAATTTTATTATAGAATTCCTGAGAATATCTCTTAAATAATACATAGTTTTAAATTTAATATTATTTATACTGTATACTGTTATAAGTCTTGATTAAAATTTTCCATTATTTTTCTCTTTACTATATTCATTTTTAATTTTTTTGCTTATTATAAGTTTATTCTACTGTTTTCTCATATAATTGCATTAAGATTATCGCATATTAATAATTATTTTTTCTTCTTATATATAGGTATATAGCATGTACTACTTACTATTCATATATTTAAAATATATTGTAATGTAAAAAAATAATGTAAAATATATAAAAATCCTCTCCTACTCATGAGTTGAATTACTCATGTAGAAGAGAAATACCATTGTAAAAACTGTCAATATATTTATTGCAAAAAAATGTATTTATCTATTAAATAAAAAATAAAAAAATGTATTCTTTCCTCAATTATTCATTATACGCTATTCATTAGCTCCATTTCTAAAGTATTGACATTAGACACGATCATTAAATTGGGCAAAAAACATAAACTAAGTTACCTCTGCATTAGCATAATTATAATTTTATATTTTACTACTTAATTTTCAAGAGTAAAAGAATCTCTCATTGGCCGGTGAAGTATTAAAGTGACTATTTTAAATGAAGAATTTTAAAATTGATAAGGTAGAAATACATAGGTAATAATGAAATGAACTGGAATTATATTTATAAGGGTGGTTTTAACGGAAATATTTTGAAAAGTGAATGAAAATAATAATATTTTTAGCCAATTAATACCAGAGTTAAATTTTTTTAATTCCTTAATTTTCAATTAATTAATTGTTGGTGATTTCTCCCAATCTATGTAAAGATTCTAGATTTAAAAGTTGTCAAATTGAAATTTCACCTATCTTTGAGAGATTCCATTGATAAAAATAATTATTAAACCCACTTAGAGAAAATCTAGTTAATGTATTTCACACAATTTTGTGATTATCATGAATAATATCTATAATGCTATGATAATCAAAAGTATACTTATGGACTTCATTTATTGCACTCTTTTCTAAGTATGTTCCTATAAATAGTTTGCTTACGTGCTTAAGTGCTTTTTTTTTTATTAGTCATTTTTTAGTGTGAACTAATTAAATACCTTTTTCTTCAATTCTTTAAAGAATGGGAGTTGGACGATAAAGGAAGCAAATTTGGAGGATGTGGTCAGGAACTGCGGTGGGGTCGTTGAAACCACGGGATGAGATTGCGGGACACGGGTTGTTAGGAAGATACTGATAGAATTTTGTGGCTTGGTTTGGGATGTGTTCGTTAATCTTTGGCGTGTTTTACCGTTCCCGGTAGAATAACGTAAGTCTCACAAACTACTGAGATTGGATATTGTGTCTGAATATAAGGTATATTTTGGAACGTATATTTTATGTGGACTTTGCTGTACGTGAGAATTGTAAAGATTATAGATAAATAAAGAAGGACTTTGTTGTTAATGCTCTTGAGAGAGCTCTTTATGTAGGACTTTTGTGTCGGGGACGCTGCGGGTTAGAGGAAGTAGCCTGTAGTAAGCTTTTGTAAGTTTTGGTAATAAAATAATTTATTTTACAGCACAACATATTCAATCTTATCAAATTCACATGCACAGCTTCGTATTTTAGCTAAAACAAGTTGGGAATCTGAAAATGTTCCACTAACAATTCCTGCGGGAAAATACAAAGACCAACTGGATCGATTATGTATCCAAAGTTACAGTTCCTTGTTGCTCTAAATGTCAGGGAATCTAAGAGATATTTTGAAAGCAAGGTTGAGGTAGACGGTACATTGTGTAGACATAGGCGATAATCGAATTCCGAAAAGTGTCTTATACGGGTTATTTTGGGCAGGAAAAAAGCTGAACGGTACAACGATTGCTCAAGTTTGTGTGGAGCACTTGACGGCTGAGAGAAGATAGCATAAAATCGTATGAATTGGAAGAGTACCTGCTCTTTAGGCATTTAACAAATGAGCCGCAATCTGCGAAATGCGAGAAAATCTCAAATGTGAAGGAATGAAATGAGAAATAAAAAATGGAAATGAAACATCGAGAAACGCGCTATCGAGACTGGAAAGAGCAAAGGGACCGCTGAATATGTGACGTATTCGGGAGAGAATGCGCCTCTCGAATAAGGCTATTTTCCCACTGAAATGCACACGAGAGGCGGAGACGCTACAAAATGCGAATAGCGAGGGGATCCCACAATACGAGGCTATTTTATAGTACATGTGATGTTGGTAATCCTGTACACGAACATGCATAGGTAAACTGATTGTGTTGTTTGTTTTTGTTTACTGTTGATATCAACCAATCCTCTCCAATTTGGTCTACTTCCGGTATACCCGGAGAATAAAATTGAGGTGCCTCACTTTTATATGCTATTTATTCATAAATAATCTAACATTACAATTAAAGTGCGGATTTTTATGAAATTATATTCTTTCATTTAAAAATTGTCAAAAGAACATCTAAGATGTCTGTATGATTATGATATCTCAGAATTTTCAAATCATGTATTGGAGACACATCACACTTAAAAAAAAACGGCATTGAAATTTTACGTTAAAATTATAGAAGCCTTAGACTTGACAATTTAGAAATTTTAGAAGTAAAAGAGTCCCTCAATACCTAATCTTAACAATTAACAACCTATTCATTTATGGAATAATCAATTATTTAATATATTCATGTTTTCAATGTCTTACTGTCAACCTTTTCCTCTATCTCCCATCAGAGATGAGGCTAAACCCCCACCTCATACTTGACTCATACAAATTTAATTTATGGAAGATATTGTGTGTCCGTCCTGATGAAGATACAGGTCAGTATCGAAACCGGTAGACTAAGTAATATAAAAACTATCAGTGTGGTTCACATAAATATTAAGTTTGTTTGTTTTCTCAAATTAATTTCTCTTCAATATTGGATTTCTAAGACAGATACGTCATTGAATAGATTATCGGTCCATAATTTTGGCCCTTCCTATTTTAATATAAATAGAGACCCTTAACTCACAATGCATAGATAGCCAGTAATTTTTTTAAACTAGTCCAAAGACACTCCTCACAATTTTCCCTTAAAAGTCGCATGTTCAGTTTTATTATTTATTAAAATTAATAATAATAAATTTAATTATTTAAAAATGCGGTATGCCTACAATGTTAGAATTTTATGAATATTTAAATGTAATATTTTTTTTAGAACACGGAAATGTAATAATTTTTATTTTGTTTTACCCGTTTTGTTATTTTTTAAGGAAAATTGTGGGTTCATTTCCGAGAAAAACCATCGACGCATGCGCAGTACTTCAACTGACAGCATCTCATTTCCTGTGCAATATTTATACGTGCGGCGATTATAAGATAAACTCTACACATGGTTTCATTCCGGTGTTAACCATTTTGTTATCCTGTTTTAATGTGGCGGGGTTGAGATCTTAGTGGCATCAACTAAGTGGAAAGACTACATGTTTAATATAAGTATTAAAGTAGAGGTGCGAAGATCCCATAATTGAGGTTGTGCGTTATCCTATTGTTGATTTTTGAGAAATTAAATAAATATCGTATAAGTGATGGTATTTTAACCGGTGGCACACTTACAGTTTATTTGAGATTTGTATCTGATGGTATTAATGATTGGCAACCATCGGTATTAGACAAAATTTATATCTCAGTTAGCAATCATTATGTGTAATCGGCTAAATAACAATTAGACCATCTTTATTACGTATAAATAAATAATCATGAAGATTGGGCTCTTGTACTTACATTAGAAACATTTTTTGTAGTGATTTTTTTTTTGAAAAAAAGAATGATCAATGATCATCATTACACGGATTTTTTCTGCTTTTATCGACATTTAAAAACGTACAATACCTACACAAGTCTATTTAATGGTAAACTCAGCGTGTAAACCATCGTATCGCTTAGAAAAATGCATTATTATGCTGCGGACCAGAAAATTCATGATTTGAATCCTAGCAGAATATAAATTATTTTTGTTATTTTACTGTATTTTTTTAAAATATTAATTTGCGTAACTTATTATTTATTTCTGCTATTGAATTTTAAGTATTATTATACGAAGTAAAGAACACAAAGAAACATCGGTCTGGAATCACACACCGGGTGCCTGCGTAATTGGCTTGTTTATCATATGTTTATAATTTTATTTTTAGATTATAATAAAGTATATTATGTTACATATATTATTGTAATGGCCATGGTATTGGATTTATTGAAAAGATAACCAGTGACAGATAATTTGATAGCTTACAGCGTTTTTGTACTCAGTTTGGTTTGCCACTTCACACTAACTATACTAGTTGCCAGAACAATGCTTGCAAATGTGTAAACTTAAACTTGTTTCAAAAATCTTGATATCATATTCATATTTAAACACTAATGGAGTAAAATTATTTTTCCAAAAATGCCAATACCATGTCTTTTATCATGATTTTTAACTTACCTTTAAAAATAACCCCTAATTTATACACAAAACCTCACGTAATTTTATCAAGCTGCGCAGCAGTTTGGACAATCCCGAGCAGTTACCATAAGTTAGCGCACATTCCAAAAATCAACAGACCACTTTCAGCACGTATTTGAGTTTTTTACCAACAAAACAAATAAATTTTTAATAAATTGAAACATGAATGCTTTCTTTGTCATTTGAAATTACGATGCTATCATCAAAATCATCGCAAATTCAACAGTGAAAATTGGGGAAATTTTTGACTACGCAGCAATACAAATGATTCTAAATCGAATTTTAAAGATGAATTTACGATAACATGTATTGATGTAAAAATAAAAAATCATTTTTCTTATATCATTGATCAAATGATGGTTAAAATATCAAAGAATAAATTTAGAAAAAAAATGAAAATTAGTCTTCTAATATGACATTAAATTGTTGGCATAAATGTAATACTCTTGTTTCGGGATGAGGTTGCTCCAAGTAAAGACTTCGTTCTCGTAAGTATTTATTCGGTAATAATACTGGTTTAGACAATCGTTTATACAGTAAGATGTGGTCCCGATAAGAATGGTAGTAAAAAGAGGCGCCACTCGACATTCACGCGCCTTTTTATACATGTTCTCTCTGTGTCATACAGTCTCTTTCTGGCGTCGCGACATACGTTCCTCAGATCTATTACATTAAATGTAAAAATTATGTCACGCTCGCACATTTGATGTTTTTTCCAGCTTAGCCTTTTGGTTTTTCGCCCAGAAATCCTCACGTATTAGAGGCAACGTTCGTTGCAGCAGGTTAAAAAAAGAAAATATATCTAATTTTCACAAATCCGACACCAAAGAGAGACCGGACAGTAAAAGCGAGCCTCTTCATACATTCATGTACCTTCTGATGTATCCACATAGGTGTACTTTCATTTCACTCCTCTAAAAGGGGGATACCGCTTCTTACAATACCGTGTTATTGCGATATGCATGAGGAAAAATATTGGGTTAAAAATGTATCTACGTGATGAAAGTCGAACAAATCTTATCCCGTGTGAACCGGGCGTAATCCCGCGGAGGGGTGGCCGGGGAGTTCGCCCGCCGGAAAATCGCGTGGCTTCCGGGGTCTGGAGTTTTCATCTTCACGTCATATCGTATTATAAAGTGCGTGGAGAATAAAATGAGAAAATCTCCGCCCGTCCTTCAGACGGCTGATGTAGCGCCCTTTGTTACTTGAATCCTTTAACCGCCCTCCTTCTGGCCCCCGGGGCGGCCTATCTTTATTGCCCCGCGGACGGGTTCGGTGGGAGCGCGCGCCGTGTTCGCGTTTCGTTACCTCCATGTTGAGAAAAATTAAATACGACCTCCTGTTTCCTGATTCACGGTCTTACTTTATGGTGGTTTGTTCGTGTAATTAATGTTCCTGACGAGTTTCTAAGAATTTTCGCGCGGAAGCAACTTTTTAAGATTATTAATATTGTAACAGTGGGAGCCGTTTGATCTCCGATTGCTTCTGATAGGTCTATAGGGTACACCACAGTGTGAAATTGTACAGTGGTGAACTTAACCTCTCTTTAAATAAGTAAGGTGATTGGGTCACAAACAAAAAATGTCCCCCCTTTTACATATTAAAGACATATTTATACTGCAGTTAAAGTATTTATTTTTGCATAATTAAATACCCTAGTAAAACAACTTATTTTTTACAATACATGTTATTTTCTTAATTTTTAAAATAGTTCTCGTGTAAAATCATACTTTAAATTTAATAATAATTACATTTCAATACTGGTTAAATTATACATCATATATTTGCATAACAGGATGATAATTTTTTCGTTTACCTATGTTTAATATAGAATTTTATTCTCATGTTTAAAAGTGGGGCATTGTCATATAATATTGTTAATGGTAGAAATATATAAGTATACTGAAAAAGGATATAACGTAATAAAAGTCAAATGTATCTAGAAACATAAGTCATGTTTCTAGATACATTTCAAGTAAACATTTTAAAAGGCAAACATTTATTAAAAATATTAATTGTATTATTTGAATAAATCTACTTATATTATTTGATTAATTACACCTACGTTTCGGGAATACCTTTTCATCGTCAGGGTGTTATATATACGTCAAAATATCAAAATGAATAATTTCTTTTGTTTTTTATTTTTCAAAATTATTTGATTTTTTTTAATATTAAAGTTCTTGATTACTCGCAATTTTTGGAAAAAATTTTCGAATTCAGCCAGTAGTTAAATTTAATTGATTATTAATAATATTTTGTTCAATTTCAATAATTTAATAATTTAGAATCATTAGAAATTAGTAAAACATGTAATAATACACAAAATATTATAAATAATCAACTAAATTTAACTAGTAGCCCGATTCTAAGAATTTTTCCAATAATTGCAAGTTGATTACTTGAAACTTCAGTAATTATATTTAAAAATAAATTTTTAAATAATTTAGAAAAACAAAAAACAAAATTATTCATTTTGATATTTTGACATAAATATAAAACCCTGACGATGGAAAGGTATTTCCGAAACATGTACGTGTAATTAATCAAATAATACAAGTAGATTTATACAAATAATACAATCAATATTTTTAAAAATGTCAATCTTCAATATTGCTGAATCAATTGAAAAAAAAGGTAAACTTTTAAATTCGCGCATTCCTGGCTGCGATACATCCGAGAGTGGACCGGGATAAGAAACGTGGAAGAGCTGTTCCGCGCTGCCCTGGACTGGGAAACGTTCTTCCAGGTTATTGCGAACGTCGGGGAGACCCGACAGGGCACATGAAAAATAAGAAGAAACATTTAAAAGTATATATTTATTAGTTTTGATGGGATTTTTTTATGGCGTTATTGAGTACATTTTTTAATTTAGTTTTGAAATTTTTATGACTTTTTTCCGTCTATTTTTCATTGGAAAGAGCGTTTAAAAATAATATTCCTTGACAAGTGAAATAATGTAAGACTTGCATTACATTTAGGTAATAAAATATATCCAGCTGATTTCGGTCTATTACTAAAACAGCCCAATGCAATAATTTTATGTAAATCATGCATACTTCGTTAATTTTAATGGTCTCTTCTAATAGTTGCATCTCGGATAATTTTTTTTTTTGATCAAAATTATTTTATTTAAAAATATATGAAAGTAAAATAATAAATAGAGTTAAATAAATATATTTTTATTTTTTGAAATTTTGCCAAATTTCCGAGGTCGCACAAATGAATGCAAATTTTTAATGACTACTTTAAGTGTGGTAATGAAAATGAAACTCTAGCTAAATCGACGTTTTATTGTTTTATTACCTGTTAGGTTGCACGCTACAAGTTTAAAAAATACGGTCACCAATAAATTATTAGTAAAAGTTCGCGAATTAATTAAAAAATTGTTTTTTATTTTTGCCTTCATGTTTATATGCTTTTGTAATTAAGAAACATAAATCATAATACTTCTTTACCCTTCGAATATTAATAAATTATGTTTCATTTTGAACAGCAACATTAATTTTATTTTATCCTGAATATATATTATTGAATATTTATTATTGATCAATGTAACAGTTACTTTGTAGTGCGACATGATAATTTTAATTAACACTTAATAATAATAATAATAATTGGATCATTTATATACCGCTGTTTTTGTGAGTACTCACTTCAAGGGAGCTTTATAAAACTTTGTAATTAAATAAACCTGATGATGAAAAAAACTGTTCCTCTCGAACCTATAGTCATGATAAATAAAACTCGTGTGTATTTATTACAAAGTTTTATTAAAAATAAACATTTATTTTGGTGTCAATGTAGTTTAAGTCACACCATATTCTTGTCTTCTGTCAACCACAATCGAGGAAGACAAAATCTACACTGGTTGCCCTCTTAATTTCATAAGAGAATCAGAATGAACGCAGAAACAAGGGATTGGCCTGTTTTTAAAATACAATTTTAAAAACAATTCCTTGTTTTAAGACTTTTTGTAAACAGGCCAAACCCTTGTGTTTCTACATTCCTTTACCACAGAATCTTTAAATTGCGTGTACATAAATTAAATATTACTTCTACTTCGGATCAATGAGTTGTATGTCAATGTATATAATCCATTGACACGATGTCGGGTTAATGCATTAAATTATATAGAAACAAAAAACACGTAACGAGATTTCGGTATTCACGTTGAATCAAAAAGTTCGTGCATACTTGACCCAATGCTATACGCTGCATTATCTTCGTATGCAGTATCGCGTCCTTAATCAATTGACCTCCTTATTTGACCCGAGTAAGGAGTATTGCGATAGATTCACAATATTGCTTGATCTATCTACCTAAATTATTCTGTCGATTTGATACTTCTGCGACGATTGACTATTGGTTCAAATAATGATAATTCAGTGCAAATGTCAAAATGTCGCTACAAACATATAACAAAATTATACAAGAAGAAATAACACAAGAAAAAATACACAAACTCAACCGTCATTTCTTTTACCAAAAGGAAATCAACAATCTAAATGAGAACATCGTTCTGAGTTTTTAAATGTAATATTTAAAATGTCTTCTTTATTATTTACATATTTTTTTCGTGCGTAATTTATTACTTTTTTCGTATTAATGTTGTAATTTTATCATATATAATTTCATGTTTACGTCAAGCAATTGTATAGTTTTGAGAGGGAAAAGAACTGTCATTTTTTATTTAGTCGAGTTTGTGCCGAATAACCAACCATGTGATGCATGCCTATCTTTATCACGAAATCTCAGAAACTCGAGAGCTATATCTCATCTATGTGCGTGCACCCTAAAAGAAAAAATAATTAAAATTTTCACATAAAATCATATTATACGAGTAACTTGTGTAGATTAACATAAAAAAATAAAATATCTATCTTTAGAAATAATTTTGCTAAAAGCCGTTTAGTACTCGCATGCTGCCTGGAATTTCGTATTCAAACATTTAACTTGTTCATATTCCTACGAAAAAGGTAACAATACTCCGCGCTTTCGCATGAGCTGCTATGTAAGATCGTATTATTTTATCCAAAAAAAAATACCAAAAATTTTAGCATGTTTCCCATAAAACTGCTCATTTCACTTGCAAATTAGCCATACAAATATTTACCAGCAACCCTTAGCCGAGGGGAATTATTAGTCGAGTAACAGGTTGGTAATTTTGGTATAAAAAATGACTTGGGCCATGAAAAAATATTGGTTGCGGCTCAGCTCCTTCAGAATTCATGAGGCTTCCACAAGTCGCGTATTAAGGGCGTAGCAAGGACCCCTGCAGGCTGCGGGGTTTGTTCTTGTACTGAAAGAGATGATGAATTGGGTATTGTTGTGACAGTTTATCAATTTGGAGGACTGAACCGTAGATTTACTTCACTCCTAACAAATAATATGTATAATTTAAGGAAATAAACTTTGTAAATACCACTTTTTGTTGAAAAAAAATTCAACATGTTTCAAAGCCAATGGCTTCTTCATCAGGATAAAAAATGTATGCTAACAAAATTAAATTTAAAAATCGTAAAAAAGTAAAAAGTATAGATAATCAAAATATTAAAAAGTTTTGTATGAAAAATGAATAATAATAATAAAGGACTTACTTAACATGAAAATAAATTTAATAGATAAATATTTGTAATATATTTGTAAATAGTTATCTTTTAAATTTATTTCCATGTTAAGTAGGTATTTTATTATTATTCATTTTCCATATATAACTTTTTAATATTTTGATTATCTATACTTCAGCAACAACTTGAAGTTGTTGAATCTTAGACTTAATGAACCAGTTGATTTAATGTGTTTCAGTGTATTCACAATATTATCTTGAATTTTGCATTTTTCACATTCAAGTTTGCTTATTTTTGATTTTCATTTCCTTGATAATTTATTTTTCCTTTCGCATACGAAACATTACGTCATTAGTCAGTTTATTTTAAGAAGCTGTCTGTATACCCAAATCAGAAATGCTTTTAGTCATAAAAATGACTTATTCCATATTAAAATACATAGAATACAAACGGCTACCACATAAAGAAACTATATAACTTAAAAAAATATTTGATTTTTATTTAATACAATTATCGCGTGAAGTAGACAAACAAAACTTGATAATGCTGTTTCCGAAAATATATGTTTGAAGAGCAAAAATTTTTATATATATTGAAAACGATTTATGTATGATTCAATAAATGGACTAATTTTAATTAAATGTTTCGTTTCACTATGCGACAAACAAGAAAATGCAGATCAATCTAAAATTTTATTTTAAATACGTATTTTTGTAATTAAACGTGACTTATTTACTGCACCCTGACATTTCACGATTACATAGAGCTGGTCCGTAATAATACATTAAGAATGCTAGGATTTGTTCTGCGACCTACCAGGGTTTTTGAAAATACCCGTGTACCGAGAAAACTCTTTACAACTCTTTGGTGTGAAGTAGAGAGTGGCTTGATAATTTAGGAGCCACATAAGCTTGAGTACTCTATTATGGTAGAGGAAGTACAAAAAAAAATTATATTATATCTCTACATGAGCGAGTATGTTAGAGGCATTATCATTGGCTTAGCCGGTTTTTCCATGGTATGATTAGCTACAATAGTTTATATATTAGAAGGAATGTGTATTTAATTACGCATTTTTATAGATTGTTGTGCGTTGATAATCTAACCTGCCTATAGTAATAATGCCTGTTGGAGAGCTAGTGCGATGTTGTACAATATCACTTAGGATATTGATCTGTTGCCTATAATATATTTGAAAGGCTTTTCCGAAGCAGGATTCTCCTACATCTTCGATATGAATTATATATTTTTTATTAATCGACGCCCTAGTGAGCTTTTACAGCATATGAAAAATAATAAGATTTTTACATACCTACCTAATATAAAACACTGTAAATAATTTAAAAAAAAATAAAATACCTCTATATAAATAAACATATTTGAGATAAATGAAAGATATGAAATGTAACAAAATAAATGTAGCAATATAAAAACAATATAAATAAATAGTATAAAATAATTTAACAATACAAATGATCAATATACCTATATGGGAATAAATAACATGAGGAACAAATCAGATGTAAAATTTAGTCCATTAAAATGTAATTTATTCTATTGGTATATAGTCTAAGTGTTTCTTTAATTCGGGTATGCTTCTACAATGAAAAATGTCTACAAATTCCGAGAATTTATTTCCAATACGATTCATGAGTTAATATGCTTAGTTATTCCTGTGGGTGCCTACAAAGAACACTTCGTGATGTCTCGTTTTTCTCGGTATATTAAACGAGACCATCTGAATCAGTTAAGGGCAGTCCAACATATTAATGATAATTTTAAATAGGAACACTAAATCATTTATGAATATCATCTGAACATGTTAAATATATTTTTATTAATCAACTATAGCATTTACGAATCAATTGTATGTTTGTAATATAAATGTTATATATATAAAATAAAATTGGATCGAATTTAATTACCTAGGCATTATAATTCAATTCGATCCAAGTGTATTTTGTTGGGCCTTTTCATAATTATTAACATGTAAAACGTATTGGTACCAGTCAGGAACCAGACTGTGTACAAATCAAGAAATTTACGTTAGTTCTTGTCTATGTATTATGGTGGTTACTTAACACTCTGAAGGTAATATTTTAAGATGGATGCTTTTTGATTTATTTTCTTTAGTTTTGAACTTCGAGTTCTACCAATCTTGCATACCTTGTAGACGGGTGTATCCCCCTGATTAATCTGTAGAAGAAAACCGCTCCATTTGATAAAACTATCCTTAATCTTTTTCAGTCATACGTGATCGTTCTGCACATTTATCTTAGTTATCGTATTTCCTCGCCATTCACTGTCTTTACCATTTTCTTCGTAAAACAAAATAGTGTTTTTTGTGTCCTTAAAAGCAAAATACAAGGTAATACCAACAGTTTAACGGATCATTAATTTTATTATTATTTTTAACGTGTGGGATAGAATTCTTTGCAGTTTCTTCAATGAATTTTTAAAATTATAGTATTTTCCATTGATAATATTGATAACGTGGGTATAATATTACAAGACAATTAAAAAATATTTTACGCGTAAGTTAATTTACAGTAACAAAATATTTGATAAGTTGATAATGTGGTAAAGACACTTTTCAGGAGTTGGTGGTTCAAGCTTTATTCCAGCATACCACTAATTTTATCCTATTTTTAATTAGTTTGTAAATATTTGGTTGATGCATTATAATTTATTGATCGTCTTATTTGTGACGTCTTATATAATAACATGTTGACGTTTTATTGATGTTTGTCATTATATAATTTTTAAATAAGGTTATTATTTTATAAACAAATTATGAAATAAAACAATGAACTTTGTTTTTTTTTCACTTATATTTGAGCACTTGTTTCACTACATGTTTCGGAAACGTCCATCTCCTTCATCAGGTGAATTAAGACTGAGGTATGTGGGAGTGGCTGTCTGGTGTATGGGTTGTGGATTCGGTAGAAGTGGAGGGAGTATCTAGGTGGCGGGAGATCGGGAACATTCTAAGAAGGGGTGATGTGAAGGGTTGTATTTGATTATTGGTTATGTTATTTGTTGTGTTTAGGTTTTTATGAATTTCAAGTTTTTCTAAATTATTTAGTTTTAGGCCGTATGTCTGTTTATGTACATTTATGTTATTATTAATTCACCTGATGAAGGAAACGGACGTTTCCGAAACATGTAGTGAAACAAGTGCTCAAATATAAGTGGGAAAAAACAAAATTCATTGTTTTATTTCATAATTTGTTCATAATGGATTTCCACAAAGTTAACGCCGAAATATTCAATTATTTTTTTATAATTCACACCGAAAACCATATATACATATGTATACGCCATATTATGCTGTACCACTTCAGTTTTCTTTCATTACCTTTACATAAAACTCATTACCTTTACATTTTGCTCTTCATTAATTCTAATACACATAATTTGTGTATTTATTTTTTAATTATATTAAAAGCGTGATCAGAAAAAAAGTACTGATTATTTTTTTGATTTGCTGAAAGTTGATAAATCGTATCAGGAATGTCGAAGGCGATGTTGTTGCTCAATAAGCGTAAGTTCATTCGGACCATTATGCAATTATAATAATTATACTCTTGCTCTTTGTATCCGTTTCCGGGTCCGACTGTTCCTCCCTGGTGGACACGGTCAATAAACGAGGTCCACAACAGATGGCGCAACTTAGACCCTGGGAGAATAATAGAGTTTGTGTAATTGCGTTACAATTTCAATTTATTTTGTAAATTATCAATTTATTAGAATGCCAGGCGCATTTTGAAAAAATTTCGAAGAAAAGAAAAAATGTTGAATTCATAATAGATTTTGTGACAGTCACTAAATCAAGACAACCTAATCTCAATCGTGTAATAAAATGTAGAACATATTTTTATTTATCGATACACACTTAAAATTTTACAGATATACGCATGTTGGTCTTAATACTGATCCTTTTTTCATAATTTTTTTTGTTATTTCAAACCGTTAAAATATTCTTCCTTTAAAGCGTATTTTAATTTATTTTTTAAATCAAATAATATGTCCCAAATCTTAGTTTTTGTCGTATAAAATATTGCAATCAATTCTAATTTTATTTCATGTTTCTCATAAATATACTAAAGAAGAAATAACCCCCCACCAGTGCTGTAAAACATGTTTTTTTTTTCAAATGTTATTATATATATATATATATTTTTTTTTTTTTATTCTCTAAACTATATACCTATTCTGTTAATGTACAGTATACCTTTCTATTGTAAAAGCCCTATAGGGTGTTAATTAATAAATAAATAAAATATTTTAAAAAATGCTATATACCTCAAAATTCTAACGTTGATTTAGAAATAATACATTCCAAGAGAACAATTGCAGATTGAATAACTCGTCAGCATTTTACTTAATTCTTTGAATAATTAAGTGATTTTGTAAAAATAATTAATGATTTTTATACTGTCATCGAGAATACGTCTCTTTGTGGAATTTCAGGACGATCGTTGACCAGAAAGTGCTTCAAATATTGATAAGAATATGTCCTTTATTAAGCTTCACCTGTCAGATAGACAGGTAAAGCTTAATAAAGCTTGTAAAATAATATCCTTCAAGTCTTCTTTTAATACAATTTTTAATTTATGTAATATTTTAAATCTATCCTTTAACGTTATATTTATTTATTTTAAATAATCTAATCTCCCCTTTACGTTTATGAAGATTTATATGTATTTTAGAATGTAACCATTTAAATCTTAATTTGGATTTTGATGAATATTTAAAGATAAATACCTTGCAACGTTGCCTTTCAACAGTGACTACGCCGGAAAATTATTGGCACTGCCGCTAGGGTATCGACAGAATTTCTGTCGCTGCCATTTTTTTGTTCGCCAGGTTGTTAATAGGTCAGTGTCCACAGGTCTATCAAAAATCAATTGTGGTGAGTTTATTTTGCTCTTTAGATACATCAACAATGTTTTCATCAGTGTGTGCATTCTAATTGTTAGTGTATATTCTCATTTGTAAAACGGACCCACTACGGTGCTGTCAAATGAGTGCAAGATAACCTGATGATCTCCGAGTTGTGTGTGCTCTCCGTCGCAATGACGATATCGCACCGGACAGTCGAAACCTTAAATCAGGCTGTGTGATCAAGCTGCTATTTTCATGCTGAGATGGCCAGGCTTTACGGATGTATGGAGCCTTCCTTAAAATTAATCCGGCGTGTGATAACGTATGTCATTACGATCAAATCTCTGGTTGGTCCACATGGTCCGTGAGGAGTCTCTATTCGCAACATCTAACATCTAATCTTGATTGTTTTGTCTCGGTTCTCTTAAAGTTCTCATTTATTCGAGACTTAAAAGACGAACACGTACATATTAAAAAATAAAATATCTAAAATAAAACATTTCCGATACAGAAAAAAATGTTTTTTATAAAATTAGGAACCAACTGAAAAAATTTGTATAGGGTTGTTTTTAACAAATACTTTATTGGATCAAAAATTCATAGGCTACATTGTAGATATTTAGTTTCTAAATTATATAAATATAATCTTTTCTTTGTTCTCCCACAAACGTACACTGGGATAATTTGCATGCCAGTCACGAAGGAGGAGCTCTATGGAAGCAAACGTGACGTGGACATTTTTTTCCAAAAGATTTCTAGTAAAATAAAAGTTAAATATTTACCTAAATAAGAGGCAATAAAAATCATACAAGATTTTTATATTATAGATGTTTCATAGAGACGAAGCTTTTTTTTTATATGGGAAATAAAAGTCTTTTGGGTGTTCATAGGGCTTACGACCTATCTTACGGTTAGTTTAAGTGATCACTTTAAACAATGGAACGTTCACCAATTCCATTTATGATAGAGTAAAATAAAGTTGTATATATGTTTAACTTGCAAAACTTCTTTCGTATGGGAGTTGTATTTTCACTACCGTCACCTGCAGTCGAAAGCTTTTCCTTCCCACAATCCAATACATAATATTAATAATGAGATATTATAATACGCCTGAAAATTATTTCATTTTCTTATCTCCTTTATAGACCAGTTTTTCAATAATCAGAATATTTTGAGAATGTCCAAATTCTTCAAGAACACAATACTGTATTTTATCCCCATATTTTGATATATCTTGATTAATGATGTCCCCCTGGAGGTAAAATTCAGCATTGTGTTCTTTAAAAATTTGGACAATCTCAAAATATTTTGAAAAATCACCCAAATTCTACCTAATACATTTCCTCTAGTGTGGTGTATCCCCTTAAATTATTGATTGAAACTAAACCAAAATTACTATTGTTAGTACAATAATCACAATAACTTGATTACCTGCCACACAAATCAATAAATTTAATGTTAGATTTTGTAATAATTATTCGAAACAATATAAATTTGTAGTGATCTGTAACACATTAGCATAATTTTCCGCCATGGTACAGACATTACACTTACTCATATACGAAAGTCGGTATGTAAATATTTGATTTACATAGCTGTTGTTACGTAGCACGGTACATATAAACAAGTTGAATGTTATCGCAAGCACATTAGGTAGGAACATGTTTCATGTTCAGGCTGTCATATGCAGGATACACCAGACCCACTCGCTAGGACGATTTATGATCAAATGTTCAGGATCAGAGCTTGGTGAAGACGACATTGACTGGAATGGTTGTAGACTGAAAGGAAAATTTGGGGATGAGATAGGAGAATTTTTTACATGATTATAAGTTTTGAATACTGTATGTATTCATAGGTTGTACTTCATTAATAAATGTATTAAAGTAAATTATGATTTAAGATACGACAATTTTTATAAGATTTATTTACAAGTACAAACAATAATATTATTATGTTGAAGTGTTTATTGAAATTTTTTTGAATTTAACATAATGAAGGGTCAAATTAAACAGGGACAAATTGGTTTATAAATAATTCTATGTTTTAAATAAAACTTCATTTAAATAGCCACTTCGGCTCACTTAATTTTCAATGACTATATCAAAAGAATTAAGCCTTTTGTAGTAAATGCAGAGTTGAATAATCGGTTTTAAATTATCAAGTGTTTGTGGTTTCTTTGAATAAACCACGAATTTCGAAAAACATCTATACCTATAAAACTCAATGTCTGTCTGTCTGTCTGTCTGTTCTCTATACTACACAAATCTACACCGTTTGTCCGATTCGATTCAAATTTTGCATACTTATGCGTTGGGACCCGGCGGGTAACATAGGCAATATTTCCCCCCTATTCTCCTACCACTTCCCCTCCGCCTGACCTATTTTCGATGCGAATCTGACCGTTTGACCGATCGGACTCAAAATTTGGAAACCTATTCTTAAGGACGCGGCGGGTAAAACATGCAACATTTTCCCCGTATTATTTTAACCCTTCCTGATATATTTTTGATGCAGATCTGTACCGTTTGACCGATCGGACACAAAATTTGGAAACTTATTCGTTAGTCACTTTTGAAATGTCACTTTTGTTACCCGGCGGGTAACAAAAGTGACATTTCTTCCCTCCGCTTTTTTTTTACCCGCCCTCTGATATATTTTAAATGCAAATCTGTACCGTTCGACCAATCGTACTCAAAATTTGCAAAACTATTCTTTAGGACTCAGCGTTTAACATTGGTGACATATCCCCCCTATTTTTTTACCCTTTTCCCTCCCCCTTATATATTTTCGATGCAAATCTATACCATTCGAATTGAACCTTCGTTTAGCCTCATAAATTTATTTTAAACTTAATCTTTAACCCATGCAACGCCAGGTATAAACAGCTAGTACTTATATATACACGAAAAACATACAAAACATACTTATCTTTGTTGAAAGGCCCAATAATTCTTGTATACCCCTAGGTATCGTCGATAGAATTGTATCTTCTGTAAAAACTAACTAACTAACCATCACGCCGTTTCCCCGCAGGGAGAGGCAGAGAAGATTGAACGCCACACTCTTCTATCATGGCTACCACTTTTGCTTCGGCCACATTCATACACCTTCTCATACAAGTTCTACGGTTGTTGCGACTTTTAATGGGGCGATCCTCATCCTTATATAATATAATAAAATCAAAATTAATAATAATAAAATATTTAAAAAATAAAAATTAGGAAAAAATTTATTGACCACTCATCTCATTCGTCTCCATTTTTATTATTATTTTTCTCCTCCACTTTATATTTAGTTTTATAAAATAAATTCCGCGTCCAAATGCATCAGGTTAAAATCCACCAACTATTACATAACATACAACTATATAACTCTTTGTTGACGAGAACAACACGCTGTTAGGAAGAAAGGCACTTCTAAGTAACTTCAAATGTAAGTTAAAGATTCTAACATGGCTACCTACCAAATACTTTTCTCCAAAATGATTTTTTTTAGTGAGAATTGTATGTACAAATTATCTTTCATAATATTCACTCGGTACTGCGAATGCAGAAGCTGAAAATTATTTAAAAATGCTAACAAATGTACAGTACGAGTCCTCGTAGCGTAACAGAGAGAAAACATTCATCACGCTTGCTGAAATGAAATTTCAAAGTTAAATTCGCAGAAAAATACAGTTATATATTATTGAAATACCATTTTATGTAGATGTGTAAAGCATAAGGTATATTGTAGCCTTCGAACAACAGTGTGTTACCTGAAATTTTGACAATAAATAAAAATTTTTTTAAAACCAAATTACAATTAAGATCATGTCAAAAATTCTACTTGTTTTGAAAAAAAACATAGTTTTATTTTAGTAGACCGTCTAATATTTTTTAGAAATTTAAATGAAAAAAGATATAATGTTAAATAAATGAGCTTTTAATCACGTCAATCAGAAATAGATTTATTAAATTAATATACGCCATTTTTGTCAATAAAACAATTTTTACCCCTTAAGGTAACGAAAATATATTTTTTTAAATTTATTCCAAATATCTCAGATTAATCATAAAGTCAGATATAAAAACCTTGTTTAAAAGGCACGTATGTCAGTGAAGTATGCCCAAAGTATATATTAAGGGGTTGCACCATCTTGATGTATCAAAAATACATTAAAATTAAAAATTATGACATAACTATTGCACATAGTAAATTTGTTTAACTTTTATTATTCACTACATAGGTACATGGTTAATAAATTTTTATTAATAAATTATTAAGAAATTTTTAACATGGCAAGGTCTTTTTTTATGACGAGCGCACCTGGTGGAGATGATGGAGTGAAAAAATAAAGTAAATTATATTTATTTTCTTGTTAAATGATGTGATATCTATGACGTAGACGTGTCAAAAAAAAATTGGTGCAAATGAGAGCATTTTGAAAAAAGTAATAACTTTTTGCCTTAAATCGAAGTTAAAAATTTATCACAGGCAAATGGCGCATTTAATCTAGAAAATTGTATGATCCATCTTAGATAATGTTGTACGTAAGATGTGTGCAAAATTTGAAAAAATTTGAAAAAGGGGAAAATATTTCTGTTCCTTCCTAACCGTTAAGAAAAAAAAGCGACTGAAAAAAATAGGTCTCGGTGTAATACTGACTTCACTTTTTTACGAAGTAAAATTAAAGTAAATAGCCTAGGTAAATTGAAATATAAATCTAACTTCTACAAGATGGTACCGACATCATTTCTTCCTAAAATTACATTGATAAATATAGTAGCTGCCCCATTAATTTAAGCTGACTGATAATAAATTGTAATTAATCGAGTTGATGAGAAATTATGAACGCGCTGTATTTTGCAAATAAGAGTAGGGTTAACAGTAAACGTATTCATTTACTAGTTAGTCTTAAGTCAGTACAAACTGCAAACAATCCGTGTAGGTAATATGATACATTATTTTGAACAAGTCTTCAGAATACCGCACCGGGGGTTTACAAACACAATATCGTGTTATTTGTTCGGTGTTGTGCTGGAAACAGTTATCCGTAGAGATTTCGGTGGAGTTCGGACAATAATGTCGATGCACCAGCTGAAAATACTGTGCAACAACAATGCCAGATAATCTGTTGAGTTCGTGATATTTGTACAGAATTCAACATGGCTCTTGCTTTGAACTTTTTATAAAAAGTTTTTACGATGAGTAATGCAATTTCTTCTTCAAATATAGTAAAATTATTTTGTGGTGACATAATTATAATTTATACAAAATAACTTTGTAAACACCACTTTTTTATTAAAAAAAATTCAACATGTTTCGAAGCCAACGGCTTCTTCGTCAGGATAACAAAAATAAAATTTAATCGACGTATAGATAATCAAAATATTAAAAAAGTTTTATATGGAAAATGAATAATTAAAGTACCTACTTAAATTACCTACTGTATTTTTATGTTAAGTAGGTAGTTTATATTATTCATTTTCCATAACTTAATTTAATATTTTGATTATCTATACATCGATTTTTAAATTTTATTTTTCTAATCCTGACAAAGAAGCCATTGGCTTTGTAACGTGTTGAATTTTTTTCAATAAAAAAGTGGTATTTACAAAGTTATTTTATATAAATTAGTAATGCAATTATTTAAAGAATGAATTTGCATTTTACGATTTTCTCGCTGATTATTTTGGGAAATTTATAGTATATTGGACGTTAGTCTCACAGGTGGTCTCTTGTAGCACGGGTTACCGTGAATATTCATTGGCGCCACTTAATATGGGCTGCACTCGGCTTTATATCTTAAACATATATACCAAATTTTATTCATAAATATTCCAAAATCTTCTGGTATGGGTCTTCTGAGGTATTATGCCGTGTTATAACGACCTTTCTGGCCGACGTTTCGGATCCGGTTGCAGGGTCCATCATCAGGGCTTTTGTGTTATTGTGAGTGTTGGTGTTATGGTTAAGTATTGGCTTCCGTGGCTACCGTGTCGAAAGCAGGGTGTTTCTGTGTTTTTGTGTTACGTGGCAATACCGTGTCGGAGTCGAGTGTCGACACTCACAATAACACACCATGCTTGATGATGGACCCTGCAATGGGATCCGAAACGTCGGCCAGAAAGGTCGTAATAACACGTCATAATACCCCAGAAGACCCAAACCAGAAGATTCTGAGTGGCCGTGAAAATCTAAGAACATTCTTAATAATTCCAAAAATTTGATAAATGTGGTCGTCCATCGTGGGTGGAAATGCTGAACGTTACATCGTGTTTCAAGATCACCGACTTGATGGACGAACCTGGTGAATTTTGCAACCAATGGATTATTTTAATCCGGGAATTGTGCAGTTAGTTTTGGCTATCATCATTATTACTGTAACCACGACTGCCCTGCTAAGAGCATTTTATTTAATAATAATAGTAATTAGATCATTTAAAAGTATAACGCCGTTTTCGTGAGTACTCAAAAAAATTATATTTCAAAACAAGTTACTGGCTAAAAAAAATATTTAGGTACTATTATTATTCAATTCCTAGAAGACATGCAAAAAATGGAATTAACATTTAAAACTATAATAATTGTAATAAGAATTAGAAGAATGTAATAGAATAAAGAATACTAGGAGAGGAAAATAAGCAGTGTTTTAACTATCTTATTCTATAGGTTTTATATGATTGTCAAAAAAAATGCGTCTTTAGTACTCTAAATTGTGGTAAGCTGTCTGTCTTATTTAGTTAGTAGTTTTATTCAATAACTTTGGTACAGCCACCATGAAAGTATGGTCACCGAAATTAGTTTTGTGGACGCGCCAAAATTAATTTTGCGATTTACTTCAACTAACCTACTTGTATTAGATGTTGATGCTGAGCGAAGGTTTCGTTCGAACAACTTTGAATATTGTGAGGCATAACATATTTTTAATCCTCTCTGGACATTTAAGCCAGTGAAGATTTTGAAGATGGTGTGAGATACGTGCTAACTTTAAAAGGTCAGTAATTGGTCTTGCGGTGGCATTAAATACAGATTGTAATATGTTTATTTCCTGTTTCAGGAGATATGCGTGGATATCATCACAGTAGTCTAAGCGAGAGAAACGTATGAGTTTGTTAATAATTTGGTTGCTTCTGTTGGGATATTTTTCGAATAGATTTAATACGGCGTAAATGATAGATGGAAGATCTGGTTGTGTTTTCAATTCGTTTACTAAGAGACAATTTATTAACTTATCAATGAACTATTATCTGAAAAATCACAAGGTTCAAAATTGTATTAAAATTGAATGTAAAATCATTTAAAAAATTTTGTTTCTGTAACTGTTATGTAAATAAAATAATTGTAGTTAAATTAATTTTATTTCGTCTTTTACTACCAATAAAATACATTCAAAATAATTTCAAAAAGAATATGAATGGGAAAATCATTCTTTCATTTTGACGCTTACGATATAACATACTGAACGTATGACATTGGCACGCTTCCGATTAAATATAAAAAATGAAATACAAATCATATTTTGAGATTTACAAACGTCAAAAAGCAAATTGATTTACCATAGAATTCTTTTCTTTTCAAATATAAATATGTACCTAAGTAAACACTCATTGAATCAATTTTTTTTATTAAATATGGATTAAGTATTTACGTTGTAGAGATTACTAACGATGATTATTTTTGGTGAAATACATAAACTTTGTTTCCTTGACGTGAGATTTATTTTTATTCTATATTATATATTACGCTAGCCCTACAATAGAGAAAAATCACGGAACACTAAATAATTTGCGTATTTGCTAAGCCCTAGTAAATATGTATAGTATATTTTTGATGTTACACGGAGAGGCGGTGGTGCAATGTCGCTAGGGTGCCGCGCCGACATTTGCGCAATCAAGGCTCGCGCCTTACTTCCAATAGTGTAATTTAATTGTTTTTGCCGTGAGATTATTATATTTGATACTGAAAATAAACATTGTATTATCAACATATTATTCAATATCTTAAAGATATCATTTTTGATTTATTTATTTAATATATGGTACATATTACAATCTTATAAAATGACATATTATATTGCCTTTTTTATTTTTGCTTAGTTATGTTGACCTTGTCAGTAAAGAGAACTCTTGTGTCTGACAAAGAAGCTTCAGTTCTTATATTCTAAATTAATACTAAAATGTGAATTATTTTATCTAAACGGATGGTAAGGAAGACAGAAAATTGTGTCTGTCTTATTTCCGAATAAATAAATGAAATAAAATAAATTTCCAGAGTTCATTTGCATACATGTAATTAGAGTTGGCACAAGGACTTTGTTACGAATCGCTAGTCTTGCTTTGTGTGAGAGAGCTACTCTGAATACTATTAGCCGTAATAGCATTCGGAGTAGCATTTAACTTACTTCCCGCACACCCTTATCTCGATATTTTTAACAGCCTTGCCATCCCTAATAAATATATACCCCAAAAACTGCTGTGCAGTTTGGTATATACTCGTAAATATAACTAACTAACTAACTAACCATCACGCCGTTTCCCTGCAGGGGTAGGCAGAGAGGATTGAACGCCACACTCTTCTATCCTGGCACACCACTTTTGCTTCGGCCACATTCATACATCTTCTCATACACGTTCTACGATTGTTGCGGCTTTTAACAGGGCCATCCTCAAGTACTTGTAGTACCTGATCGTGCCAGGTCTTTCGCGGACGCCCTCTATTCCTGTTGCCTTCAACATTCGCCTCATATATTTTCTTAACCATCCTTTCCTCGTTCATACGTTCCACATGACCAAACCATCTCAGCACTCCTTTCTTTATTCTATCTACCACACTACAGCCAGCATTGCATTCACTTCTAATTTGTTCATTCCTCGTAAATATATGTATACACATAACAATCATAGGAAATAAACATTGAAAAAAAAAAAGTTCTTTGCTTACAATGTAATTCTTTCGTCTGTCTCGAACACTATAACACTATCTAGGCGTTAATCAGACTACTCGCCAGGTACTGCATATCAGCTTTACTATTAGCTGCTAGTATTGCATCACCCGCATGCAGCAGGCAATCAGCCGTATTCTGAACTAAGCAATATTTCTATTTATGTATCTTGACAGTTATGTATAACATTATAATGCCGCCAACTTTGACGTTTTAAGTGTGACAGGTTTCAAATTAATGAACTCAATCAACCAAAAAGCTCTAAAACGTAAGCAAATGTTAAGTTATTCACAATTATGAATAGTCAGCTTTTTACGGTACTTCTTACTTTACGGTCTCCAGTTTGTGCGGTACCGTATCCCGGATCCCCACTTTTGTACGATGTAATACGGGATGAAAATAGCTGATATGAACAGAAAGCCGCGGTCAGTTTTATGGAGTTTATTTATTTTCGGCAGAATTACAGTGAGTGCTTTATCGGTCGACCTTGGTAAATAACGGCGGTCATCGGTGTGTCAGCTAAATGGGTGCGTCTGGGGTCCTCAACTTTTTCCTGGCGGCGCATGTAGCGGGTGCAGGAAGCGGTCAAGATGAAGATCGTGCTGTTGGTGGTCGTGGATCGCGTGGTGAGGTCTGATGACGAGGATGATGGTGGTACCGCCAGAAGCAGATGTTGTTCGCTGCTGGAGATTGCAAAGACAGTGGAGCGATGAGGCTGACAATGATCGATAGATTGGAGATCGGACGCACGAGCAATGAGATGAGCGGCGTAGCGATGGTGTTTGATATCGTAGCTACTGCAGGTTAGAGATTGGTTGTATGGTGTAGAGAGAAACAAACTGCGTAGCCAGGTGATGCTACGATTAGCGGTCGTCGAACTGCGTGACCTCGTGGTGGAGACGAAGGATACGAACTAACTTGGTACTTTGTTACAACATCTTTTATATCCCAATTTTGGTGTAGAGGCGTGTACAAAAATCTATTTGAGCATTCTCAATTTCCTCATTAGGCCGTCAGAAAATTTATATTTCTTTGTCTGCGTGAGATTGTACATCCGCGAAATTCGAATGTAACCCATCGCGTGTATCTTGCTTCATTATCATACTTTCACCCTCGCTTCGTGTAAAGCTCGATGTCAGCATTCTTCATCTACGTGTTGCTGGTGATTAATATCGGCCAATGGTATTTTTTTGTGCGCTCATGTATATGTACTCAATGTAGTCATCAGTGGTGGTTATGGAACATAGGGAAACGGGTTCCCTTTTTCGAATCCGAATTGATTTATTTCAAACCTGTTAATGTAAAACGTCAAAATTGGCGGCATTAAAGCTTTATACAAAAACTGTCAAGGTACAGAGATAGCAATATTACTTAGTTTAGAATATGGCCAAATGTGTGATGAGTATACGGTAGTACACGATTTGCTTTAAACTGGAATAAATATTTGGTACACACCTATTATTATATACTCGAACAAATGCTTTTATTTTAATGAGTAATTATATCTATCAAAACCCAAATTTTCATAATGGCAACAAAATAATATTTATACACACGTTCTATATTTTTATTCTATCATGTAGGTAAATGGAACATAAACATCAACAAAAACATGCAAATATTGCGAACACATACAGGTAAAAATGTATCGATTAATTATTAAAAAAATACATTTTCACAGTCACGTTTTAATTAAATGTAAATATATCCCAGATAGCGATTAGCATACTCGGTATAAAATCGGGTGAATTTACTAAAATTTACTAAAAAAACGCAGAAGAAATAAAAATTATAAAAACTAGCCGTACTTCCGTGAATAATCAAGGGTCATGACAATTGCAATTTGAAGCTGAAAAATCATTTATATTTTTAAAATTGACTTTATTCGCTTTAACCTAAAACCGAATGTATTATTATAACATATTATAAATTATATTATAAAATAATTTTTATTAATATTATAAAATATAAAAACGAATATTATAAAATAATAATATAAAAATATCAATACCATGAAATTTGGTGGCGTGACCCTTGCGTGTTGCTTGAGCCGCGCGCTGATTGTGTGTCATATTCAAATTGTGTAACGTGGTAATTTCAGTGAAATTCCAGAGAGTTATAGACGACAGACACATAACGAAACTGTTATATTTATTAGATTAAAAATTATAATTAAAACATTAAATAACTTTTAAAATTATTTTGGTATTGCTTTTAATTAAAATTAATGAAATTATAATTACTGTCTTTGGTGGGTACTGTGATGAATCACCTGTTTCTATAGATTTTTTTTTTTTTATTATTTTTATTTTTTGAACTCTAAGACGATTTAAATGCTACGCGGGAAAAATTGAGCTAAGCCCACCTGACGGAGTATTGGGAGGGAGTTAGTAGCGATTGATCGGATATAGGTTACGAGCAGTTAATATTCAATTCTTATAAAACATATTAATCTTGTGGTAAAGCCGCGTTTGGTACAAATGGTTGACGATCGGCGCGGTCCGAGCGGTCCACATGTGCTTCCCAAAAAAAATACTGAACACGGCTTTCGTAGATTTGGGGCGCGATTATTGCGTTTAGAGCCGTTAAAAAACCGATTAACGTCTACTCTAAGGTGACGATGATATTGACAGTTCCACGAGGTTTCAGAATTATGGCCTTTTTTGCTGTGGTTTTGAAACCGCTTAAATGTCATTAATCGTGATCTTAAGTGGATTGCCGCGCAAGAGAGATAGCAGAATATGAGCAAAGGCAAGGAAGGCAGGTCCTAATCGGGGGATCGCGCGAGGAAAACGCCCATAAATAATTTATAAGAATTGGCCGTGAGGCACGGATAAAACGTACACTATGTACCAGAGGGGTGACCTTAACTGAGCGGATAATGATTTATTTTCGTTTCGCGGGAATCGGATAACGTAGGCAGGTAGAAAAGTTAACTATAATTCTATTATATTTATCTGTAGACTAACGCTCTTCAGGCTTTTACAACAGATAGGTAATTGTGCAATGACGGTATATACAGTTAGGAAAGAGATAACGATAACGTGTAAGCATATTAATGGCACGACAAGAAAATAATATACTCGAATATAGATACAATATATTAACTATGTAATCACTACAAACCTGCCCTACGTTAGCGTAGTTTCAACAGGACGGGTAACGTGTATACGATTGGCTATTCTAGCTCAGATTTCGCCGGGTTTGCTAGTAATAACCACAAAACATAATTGGAACAAGTGTATTCAATTCAATTCAATTCAATTCAATTTATTTCATGATAATATGTACATGACAAACAAAATGTTTAAGGCATACATATTAGAAGTATATATCAAAAATGAAAATATTTAATAAATTAAAAATAACATAAATCTGGTCAAAGGTGTAGGAGAGTCCCGCTTCGGAAAACCCCCTCAGACACATGGAATATATCATTACCCAAAGCGATTTTGTTCAGCATGGCTGTGGCTCTTCCAACAGGCATAACCATCGGCAGGTTGGTCCTGTATATTGGAATGTGAAACAATCTATGCTGACGATGTCTAGTGTAATTATCAGGAGCATACAAACCAATGCTCTGCATAATTTGAGGATTATCAATCATACCGCGCAACAATCTAGATAAGAATATTGTAAATAAAATAATATGAATTTGCGGCCCATATACACATGAAATAAAAGGATAAAGCGTATGGGGATCTTATAGATGGATGGATAAATGAAACAAATATATATAGGAGTAAATGCAAGTAAAAAGCAAGCATATAAGTACCAAAAACATAGGAGAACATAGTGTGATAGAAATTCGAAGACGGGAGGAACAATAATGTGAAGTGGAACGGATATAGCAAGAGCATGTAACAATGATAAACGTACAAATACAGACAACTACTTGAGACCGATTCGACAGATACTAGCAATCTTTCAACACACCTCTAAGAACATGGTGAGCGGTATATAGTTATCAGCGGAGGCGTCCAGTGCCTTGGCAATAAATGAGCACTGAATTAATCCGACGCCTTGCCTGCGGCACTGGAGGTTTATTTACTTATTTGTTTTATTTGTTTTCATTTATTGGGTTTCTTACAGCCATATAATTAATCAATCTTTGAAGAAAAGACAATAATTGATGCACAGAGTTTTGGGCCAATTACGCGAAAACACATACATACAATCGATAAAAGAATAATAAAAACATGTCCAATAGTGGGTTGTGTGAGTGTGTATCTGTGTGTTTATTTATTTGTTTATTTATTTTGTTTTGGGAAAAAAATTAAAAGCAAAACGATCTTAAAAATCTTCCACTGAATTTAAAAATTTAATTTAACTTACATTAATAGTTTATTGTGTTATAGCGAATAGTACTCTTCCAGTATTATATTGTTCGAGAATATTCACTGTCTATGTAACATAGTTACTTTGTGGATCAATCTTACTGCCAATAAAAATAATAATAAATGGTTACAAATTATGTTTAAATTCCGCAACGGAGGGAGCTAATACGTCCCTGTGCGCGGAGAGTCGCGGCCAAAAGACAGGATTCATTGGGGACCCACGAGGAAAGATCGCCCAAAATTAATTTAAAATTAGGTATAGTGCCTTTGGATGATTGTTATATCTAGGTATGCAGTGTGCACGTGGTGAATATATGGAAATTGATCCCATGATATAGCGGCCAAGAAACGTTAAATTTCCGATAAAGACGAGTGAAAATACTGGAGAACGGGACATGATAATGGTAGATAATGAAGAAACATCAACTATGATTAGGGGAGTACCCGATAGATTGTGGTTACGGTTGATCAAACGACAATATGGACTGAACTTAGAAATTAAATATTAAAAATTAATTATCGCGCTTGTGAAGCGAGTTCAAACCGTCTGAAGCCACCAAGTCCGTCCCAAAACGGGCACAGGGATGGAGACAGAGACGGCAACAGGAGGTGGGATCAACTGACATATCCGAGTGGAGATATGGTTTTTTTTTGCCAAATTGAATCTTAGGAACAAAGATTTAGGTTTCAAGGAAAGTAGGATATTGAAAATCCTGGAAACACACGACTTAGGACCTTTGGCTGCTAGGGGGGGTTTAAAATGTCAAGACACAGCAGAAATCAGGCAGTTGGTGAACGTCTACGAGAGCGCAAAATCCGCGTCGGTTGTTTTTTTGAGTGATAGAACCGTGAGTGATTGTTATCGTCACCGAGTGATAGTGTCCCAGTGTGAAAATTATAGTTTAACTTCAAGTGAAAGTTGTGTACGGGTAATTATACTCTTCGACATTGCTCACGATAAAAGAAAAGGGGGGTACGGGTTTGATTTTATTTTATAAAGGGTAATTAATTTGGCATATTAGAACTTCGGAAATTACTGCGCTTTATTAAGTTGATTAGTCCGGCATATATAGAACTGATATTTGCAGATCTCCGGAAACTAGCTGTGCGTTATAAAGATACCTATTTTATGCTAAACACGCGGGAAATTGTTAATAAATCTTGTAAAAATACCTATCTTATGCTAAATACGCGAGGTCCTGTTAAAAGAGTTTTAACTCAGAGTACGGGATTGATTTTATTTTATAAAGGTAATTAATCTGGCATATCGGAACTTCGGAAATCACTATGTTCTATAAAGTTAATTATTTTTGTCGTCTTACTAGGTTCACAGAATAATATTCGCAGAATTTCAGGAAACGGTAGAGTTCAAATTTAGTTAAATTCTCGTTTTACTAAGTATAGTATTGGCGGATCTCTGGAAACTAGCTGTGCGTTATAAAGATACCTATTTTATGCTAAACACGCGGGAAATTGTTAAAAGATAAAAGGGTTGTTACTAACAGATTCGATTTTAAATAAGTCTTATAAAATTACCTATTTTTTGCTAAAATTTAATTAATTTAACTTGGTCACATTTTAATTTTTACATTTGTAAGGCATATAATATTTCGTTATATGAAATGTTTCGATTAGACCGGGTTTATTTTAGTTATCGAAAGAATATTTAGTTTATTTTAATAATTTTCTTTGTTTATGTTTAATAGTAAGAGTCCGTTAAAATTATAGCGAATAAATTCTGGGATTAAAAATACGTCTAGTGAAAAATATATAGCTGATCTCGCGGGGTATCAGGTTCAGCCCATAATAATCTAGATTTCCATTTCGTTTAAAATTATATAGAGTAATTTCGTGAGAGTCGGGACTTATTTACAATTTTACAGATGTATGAAATTTCATTATTCTAAAAAATTATATAAAATAATCTCGTGGGGGTCGGGGTTTATTTACGGTTTTACAGAAGTACAAGTTTCACTATTTTATAAAGTATATAAAATTGCTTCCGTTCGGCCCGGGTTATCTTATATTGTATAGGAAAACATAGGTCCCGCGTTATTAAAACATATAAAAACGTTTCATGTGGCCGGGATTATTACGCGCGTTGGGGAAAGTCTATAAGGTAAAAATATGTTTAATTTGATTCGGTTATTTTATATTTTATGAAAGATATTTGCCTCGCGGACTTAAACTATGAAAAATGTTTCAATTAGTTCTGGTTATACTTTAGGAGTGATGTAAACTTCGCGGTTGTATAATTTGGGTTACTTCGTATTGTACGAAAACGTAAATCTCGCGTATAAAAACGCGTATAAAAAAACGTATATCATGTATTCAAACATATAAAAACTTCTAGTACATTGTTTCGATAGACCGGGGTTGTATTATACTTATAAAGATGTTATAGGGCCTCGTTATATTGAAAATATATAAAAACCGCCTGGGGCCGGGTCTTCTTATTTATAAACTATATAAGATTTCGTTACATTTAGTTATATAAAATGCTATCGTTCGGGAATTCGCGTTTCATTTTAAGCATATATAAATATAGGGTCCCGTTTTTGAGCAATGTTAGTGTTTCGTTTAGAATTCGCGCCTTCATTTAATAAATATGAAACATGTAGATTTCAATCAGAACTATTTTAAAATGATTCGTTTAGAAATTCGCGTCTTGTATTATAAATGTGAAAATTATAGTATTCGTTTTGAGCTAAAACGTGTGAACATAGAAACACTACAGCTTTGACCGCTATTTTGTTTACTATGCCTAGGACATTCTTGCGGTGTATTAGGCTTGATGATAAAATTTAAACTCTTACTCTGTTTAAAATATACGTAGTGTCTCCGCCTAGATTGGCTTCACGATATACTTTATGAAATTTGTAAGTTCCGCTGTCCTAAAATTATATAAAATTACCTTCGTTTAGATCGGGTTATATCATATTCCTCGTGGAACGCGTAAACCTCGTTGTCCTGAAACTAAATAAGGATGTTTCATCTAGACCGGGTTCATTTTACATTTTAGGAAGAATATAAGTCCCGCGTCTTTCACTACATAAAATGGATTTGGTAAGATTGGGGTTGTTTATACTTGTAGAAATTACAGAATCCCGTTATTCCTAAACTATATTAAAATGATAAATTATATTAAAATGATTTAAACTATATTAAAATTTGCCGGAGAGTGGATATCAAATATTCGAGATGATAATAAAATTATTTATTTTTTTTTTATTTATTTGTTTACGCCCATTAGGCTTTTACATAAAGAGTATAAAATAAATTTCAAAAGCACATACATTAAAAGTTTCAGGAATAGCACCAAATCATGAGTATAAAAATTAAAAATGTAGAGTAGGTAACGAGCAGCAATGCGTATAGGCTTTTACATGAAAAAATATATCATAAAATTAAAAGAACATACATTAAACAATATAAATTACAAGTAGCAAATTATTAAAAGTACCGGAATAGCACCAAAACATGAGTACAGAAATTAAAAATATAAAGTACAAAGCGGCAATGTGTACGAAAAATATATATTACCCACCATTACATATTAACAGCTGAAGTCAGTAACGAAGCAGTATTGCCTCTTTAAGTGTAAACTTTACTTTCTCCAGACTGTCGACGAAGATGTCAATCATGCAACCATATTCATCATTACATTATATTAAGAATAAAATAATTTTACTATCAATGCACAAACTTGGCAATGAACTACCTACATATGTCGACATTTTAAATCCATCTCTCTCAAAATTTAAAAAACATTATATGATCATTTCTTTTCAAAATATTAAATTTTATATAATGTCTTAAATTTTTTATATATATAGCTGGCTATTCAAATTTAATATTGCTATATTATCGGTGAGTAAAAATTTCTGAGATCACTACTTTACACTTTTCTGCACATATACCTTTTTACATATATGTCTAACCTCATTATGTTTAAACTATGTATATATACTTTTTTACATTTATACCCTTTATTTTTCTTTCACATTTAATCGTTTGTTGTATTTTAATTATGTATAAACCTGCTACCTTACACTTTTTGCATATATACCTTTTTTACATATATGTCTAACCTCATTATGTTTAAACTATGTATATATATACCTTTTTACATTTATACCTTTTATTTTTCTTTTACATTTAATCGTTTGTTGTATTTTAATTATGTATAAACCTGCTACTTTACACCTTTTTGCATATATACTTTTTACATACATGTCTAACCTCATTATTTTTAAACTATGTATATATACTTTTTTACATTTATACCCTTTATTTTTCTTTTACATTTAATCGTTTGTTGTATTTTAATTATGTATAAACCTGTTGTAAAAGGCTATTAAGCCGTGTAATTAATTAATAATAATAATAATAATAATAATAATAATAATAATAATATTAAGAATAAAACTAAATCGGCGGACCCAAAAGTAATACGTATTGACCTTAGAAAGATGTAGACTAGTGGGGTTTTATTATAGAAGCAATCAATTCTTTAACAACAACAAGTGGACAAGTGGTTGCTTCATGGGTTTGTTAAAACTTATAAATGGATGGAATCCTAGATTCAAAGCTTAATCCCGGTATTTCGGATAAATATAAGAATATGTAACATCGGAAAATAACGGGTAACGGGTTTTATGAAAAATATCGGTGCGTATAATCATTAGAGTATGATCATTAGAATTGGAGTCTAGTCTCGATGACCCGGGAAGTACGGATACGTAAGACGGAAATAAGGACTATGTTGCAGTATTATTAAGATATATAAATACTTACAATTGTCGAGCTAGAGTCTAATTCCGGTATCCCGAGGAATATAAATTCAAAGAAAGGGAAATAATGTCTAGTTTCGGTTTGGTTAGAGTATATACACCGTATAGTTACAGAGGCTGGATACTAAGCCCCAGCTACGGAAACTTAAAAACGCGTGATGGCAGGATCAAAGGTTAGGTCGCGAACTATAGTTAATTAGGGGCCTGTGAATCGTGTGCGCGTGCGAGGCAAGTGTTCGCAATCCTTAGGTATAAAGTGAGGTACTTAAAGTGAAACTACGAAGCACTGGAATGGATATAATCGGCGGCAGATGGGTAAGTCATGTCATCCTCTTTCCGTTTTGAGATTATAACGATATATAAAGGTGGCGCACGATTAAGAAGAATGGTCTCGGGTTCGACACCCCAGACAGAGACGGAAGAAGCGCCGACAGTGAAAGCTAACCCCTGTACCGTAAACTTTAAATATTATTTTATCCACAGGTGTTTGTTTGCATGTTGGATCCGTACTGACCATATTAGGGGCGAATTAATTCGCCAAATAACCTTTCTCTGCATGTGTGTGAACTTCCAGGGATCGCGCGGCCCGTGTGCTCGACGCCGAATTTAATTATTCATTTCTATTATTTATTTAATTGATGATTCATTAATACATTAGGTGTTTATTTGTCTATTCATATGCCGCGTCCCAGTTATATATAGTCAGGCGGCGTTTCGATAGCATCATCATCGGCCCGTGTGCTCGACGCCGAAATTAATTATTCATTTCTATTTATTTATTTAATTGATGATTCATTAATACATTAGGTGTTTATTTGTCTATTCATATGCCGCGTCCCAGTTATATATAGTCAGGCGGCGTTTCGATAGCATCATCATCGGCCCGTGTGCTCGACGCCGAACTTAACTATTAATTTCTATTTATTTATTTAATTGATGATCCATTAATTAATTAGGTATTTATTTGTCTATTCATATGCCGCGTCCCAGTTATATATAGTCAGGCGGCGTTTCGATAGCATCATCATCGGCCCGTGTGCTCGACGCCGAA
>JADDOH010004023.1:0-16489 GCA_016648135.1 Agrypnia vestita | reverse complement strand
GTACTTTTACATGCCGGTTCCTAAAGAATAAGTATTTACTTATTTATAGACGACATCCATGAAACATTTCCCCTGCTGGCAGTTCATGGTACTGTTTTAAACCCTGGCGATTGTGCGTAAAACTAAATACTGATACTGTCCATTGATGACAATATCACTCTAGGGACAACGTAATTAAATAATTAATAATAATAATAATTATTATTATAAATAAAATACACATCAAAAATAAAATGAGAAAAATATATCCCGGTACCGGGAACAAAACCCGAGCCCCCTGATTGAGAGCCAGGTATCCTAGCCACTACACCATAATGGTAATATCACTAGTCTCACCGGTGACAGAGAGGCAGGGAGAAGAAGAATACATTTTTATAAACTTTTTTATATATGTTTTATTTAGAAACTGTTTACTGTTTTATATAATGGTTTATGGGGATGACACATTTCAAGCATAGATGACGTTAATAAAATAAAACTCTAATATTGATCTATTTGTACAAAGTTAACATATATACAACATCCAAAAATTTGATAGGTGTGGTAGACAATCACGGGTGGAATTGGTGAACGCTACATTGTGTAAAGTTATCATTTAAGCCAGCTATACGATAGATCGAAAGTCCTACACACCAAAAAAAGACTTCCATCCCTACTTTTAGATTTAATTGGTGTGTGGCAAATCTTTTAATGATAGAGTAAAGAATGGATGATGAATTTGTAAATAAAATAAAGCTGCCATTAACTAAAAGAGTAGCTCAGGTGGTTTGGACATATTGTGCAAATGAATGAAAAGATAATAGTGCAAGATTATCTCCAATATGCAGTACATCGCAAAATTTATTTTATTTATTATTTACTTATTTATTATTTATTACCTATTAACGATTCAGCATTCACAATAGTATACCCTCACTAGGACAGTTCTGTGTCGAGGCGGGCACAACACTGTCTAACACCCATTCTAAATTCCAACTCTGCTGTATTGTAATTTTCAAAATAAACAATTCAATATGGTGTGCGAATACGATGCGTGCGTAGTATATGGTGCAATATGGGATGGTGCCGAAACCGTTTACCAACATATACCTACACCACATTATGTTGTAAAAATTAACCTAATGTCTAGTGATTGTTACACCGTTATTTTAGATGGTTACACAGGCTACAGTCACTTGAGATTTGTATTGTGTTGATGACTGGTATTTGAGATATAACTTTGTTTTATAGCGATGGTTACTCTTCGAATCTCGAAAAATGAGTAACCAATCATCGATACAATCAGATAAAAAATCCAATTAATGGTTTTTGTATAACAGATTGTTAGTTAACTTTGTAAAAACCACTATCAGATTTTAGGTCTACCGTTTTCGAGACGTACCCGTCTCTTAGTCAGGATCAACACTAAACCACTACATTCACAACATTACACACCCCAACCATAGTATTGTTACACTTCCACCAATAATTGATCACATGCGTGTTAGTCTTGTCAGGGACAAACATGCACTGATTAGCCTAATGAACCATCAGGGATCTACCGAAAGAGAGTGAGAGGGGGCGGAGTCTAAAGTGGGTGTTACTCCATCTTTTGTGAACATTAAATTAAACAAAGGGCTATATGGAAAATTAATTTGGTTGTTAATTAGAGGTGCTCTATTATTCACCGTCTCCCTAATGTGAAAAATTTCTAAATTATTCAATTTTTTTGTATAACCCGTCACAATACCATCACTACATAATTGACCAAATCGATATTGTGTATAACAGAATATTCAACATCAGTAATAAAATGGCACTATTAATGAATCAATCCACCATTTTCCGACTCGGCTTGGTCGACTGATGCACTACAAGGCCCGTTGAGCGACGACTATGAATCATGCAACGTAAAGCCCGCGTCACATTATATCTCCTTTGAAAGCGACTCGGCCGGCTCGGCGTGCGTTTTACAAATGAGCGGGAATATTGAATCAGACAGGATAACGAGTTTCCACGGGGCGGCCATTTTAGTTAATGGCGGCCAGTTAACTCTTCCGCCATTTGCGGTAAAGGGTTGAGGGAGTTTTTCTTTTTAACTTTTGCTGAAACGGTTTTAACAACAACTCCGATTAATTTTGGATTATCTCTGAGCGATGCACTTTGGAGGAAATAATTTTGAACGCGAAACAAGCGAACCTTTCAGATGGATGTTAAACACTTAAGATAATAGGAAAATTGATTTATAATAGTAGGTACTCGTGTTATTGATTTAGACTAGATTTTTATTTTCTTCATGTTTTATTTTATTGTTTTTTTTTCATTACAAATGTTGTAAATATGCCATTTTTCCGGGTTCAATTACAGGTGAGATTGTAATACATTTATGTAATTTTCTCAAGCTGGATGTGTTTGAGATGTATTTCATTACAGTAATTTGCAGGTGCGTGCAGTGAGAACATTGAAGGATGACTTTTTGGTAAACGTATAATGCAGAAAAATATCGAAATCAAATACTTATCTGACAGAATATTATGAAATTTGAAAATATGAATAAAATAGTTACTGTTGTGATAGGAATATTACAAGATATATCCAATATATGGCCCCTGGTACTAATTTGGACCTGTGGGCTGTTGCAGGGTTGCATTTAAAAATATATGTAGAGAAGAAATGCCCATAATAGCGTTGATATGTATAAATCTTATATAAATAGTAACGTCGTCGCTTCAGGGAAGTCTTATTATGATAGCTGGGGAAGTCATAAAAATCATAGAAACGGATGCGAATAAACAAGAGACAGATGAAACGGTGCGAATAAAGAGTACCTACCTGTTTGTGGAATATTCTATTTAGTCTAATGTAATGTAAAAATGAATGTAATAATAGTGTAATGATTAGTGCAAATTACGAGACATTGTTCCAGCTAAAGTTTAAGCCAGGTGACCTTGTGTATAAATAAAGATTAAATTGATATTAAGTGTTTCTTTTGGATTCCACAGCCGCGAACCCATGACGTCATTATGATATTAATAAAGTATTCTTCTTTTCTTGAACTCAGTATCTCGAAGTATACGATTCTGCCGTGTAACGTTACCTACTATATCATTACTAGGCGAAATACAAAAAGTAGTTGGCGTGTATCTTTCTGGTATCGAATTAAATTGAATTATTATTGAACACATGGGAAAAAGGTACCAATGTAGGTTGGATGTGCAAAGCTCAGTTGATTTATGTGAAAAATTTTTCGTTCAGAGAGCAATATTTCAGTGACCAATCAAGTGACAAAGCACAAAACACAAACAACGTACATGGCTCATGTCATAAAGATAGGGAAACTTCTTTTTCTTCTTCTCGTGCCCTGTCCGTTTAACGGACGTTGGCTATTATGTTGGCTATGCGGACTTTGTTTACTGCAGCCCGGAACAGTTCCACAGCAGACTGGCCAAACCACTGTCTCAAGTTTTTCAGCCGTGAAGTCCTCCTTCTTCCAGGGCCCCGACTTCTGACAATCTTTCCCTGCATTATGAGATGCAAGATCTCGTATTTCTCTGGATAGGGAAACTGATGTACTTCAAACATGTCGTGAGATACTTCGAAATTAGCATACATAGAGTGAAAAATTAACGATGACGATGACGAGGTCTTTGCAGATTAGAGCTCAACAATATTATACAAGTGGTATTACCGGACATCTCTCAGATACCGGGAATCTTTTTCGAAGCTGTCGTCTTCATCAGCTGTCCTTTGTGTTCAAGGTTGTGTTGTGTTCATGGAAATATAGCAGCTGTGGGTGAACTTATTAGGTGCCACCATCTCCCTTTAATAGGTCTGTTATTAATTTGACATTTAGGGCGTTCGCTTTCAGAACTTTCAGAGAAGGGTTTTTTTAGCTACCATGTAATCATTTACCATGGAATAGCTGAGAGTACATTTTTTCTTTCGGCAGTCTGGTTTTATGACTTTTCACTACTTCACCGACCCGACGAATGATAAACGGTCGGAATCATCTAACGTTGACTATCTTAATATAGCAGTTCCTCTGTGGTACAAAATGATTAATTTAACTAACTTACTGACTAACTAACTGAGATATCTTAGGGTTCCTTGAGTTTCGGAAGCTGTTCGGAATACAGATAGGTAACATAACGGCTTTATAATACTGGTCCTAAACTATGAGGTCTTACTTCACACTAACTAACTTATTTACTATTACGATTTATGGCGCAGGTGTAGGCAGATAAGAATAATGCAACAATTTTATGTCCTAGCACAGCACATTTACCTCATCTACATTCATACGTCTTTCCATGCACGCTCTCCGGTTGTTTATGCTTTTAACAGACCCATTCTCCAATATTTGGTTTATCCAGTCATGTTAGGTCTTTTGCTGATGCCCTCAGTTTCTGATGCTTTTAACATTTCTCTTGTTCGTTTAGTTCCTTTTCCATCCTCTCCTCGCTCATACGTTCCTCTTGACTAAACCATCACAGCGATCCTTTCTTCATTATATCTCGATTAATTTACGATTAATATTCATTACGCCAGTACATGACAGTGGGTATATATAGGTATTTCTATTTAAGAAAGTAATTTAAAAAATAAATAAATAGAGATTAGAACACGAAAAACATGTCACATCAAAATTCTTACTATTTTCAAACTAAGCTAAATGCTTGTGCTATGAAAATAGGACTAGCTTGCTAGTCTGGAGTGAGATTCGAACCCGCGACCTTTGAATCACGAGGCGAGTATTTGCAAACCGTGCGTACGACGCGCATTGTTTCGTTGTATTGATTGGTGTTTACGGGCTTAAACACCAACACAACGAAGCAATGTGCCTCGTACGCACGGCATACACACACTATGTAATTCGATTGTCTTTATTGATTTATTTTGTCACTACTATAGTACTCTTGAATCCCTCTTATCATCACATGTTTAGTATTTTATATAATGTAATTTTTTAACTAACTATTAAATTTAGTTATTTTTATTTTGCACACCAGATATCAGATTTCAAATCCCTGAAGTTACATCAGGATGGTAACGTTCCACGTGGCTGAAAAGAAAAACGATGAACTAATTTGTTAAGTCAGCGCTTCCAATTGGCAAGTACTTGCACGATAGTCGAAAGAGTAAGTTTCTTAGTGTTTTTCTCCTCCCGTGTAAAGCAATCAATACTAATCGTCAAGTATTAAGTCTCCTACTTAATATTTTTTGATTCCTGTAGAGTTAATTTTGTGGATGGACATAATCATTCCATTAAAACTTAATTGTAATGACTGTTCGGGATTTTATACAGGTAAGACGGCACGTAATCTTATTGTTAAAATAAATTAATATTTTATACGACTCAATAAGAATAATTTCTCGGAATTCGCGAACCACTTTTTGGAGACAGGCCACACATTTAAATAAGAAAACGGTATTGAGATTCTTCAACTTAATAATACAAGACTTGGATTGGATAATTTAGATATATTAGAAATCATGAAACGCCTGAACACTAAAGCCAACATAATTAAAAACCAGTTAAATTTTATAACAATCCATTATTTAATATATATTTTTCCATTCCAGTATCTTCACACCCCCACCATAACTATAGCCACGTTTCCTTTCAAAAATTTAATTGTTTACCAAAATAATAAATAATAAATTACCAAAATAACTAATGCATAATTAGTAAGCGTCCTGACCACTGTATTTCACAGTGGTATCGAAACCAGTAGTCGTTAAGTTACTCCAAGTGGTTTATCCAAAGTTTTTAGCTCTCACCGAATATTATATTGATTGGTGGTTGGAAGTAAGTAACGAGTTGATTCATTAAAAAAGTGCCGCTATATTCAGGAGTTTTCTATTTCATCTGAAAAATTGGTATTCTTTGTGACATCTACTTACTTTGTCTATACAGGGTTATTTGGAAAACATTAATAACCTCCCGTGACTTTATTTCTGCCTTGATTTCGAGTCGAAAATGTTCAAGCAAACATGACCTAATTTATATTAATAGTTATGGAGATATATGCCATCAAAGTTTGCACCTTTTTTTCAATATTTTTTTTTTTTTTTAAATTTTTTAAAAAAAAATAGAGATGTGAACACGGAATACGTGTCACATCAATATTCTTACTATTTTCAAACTAAGCTAAGCGCTTGTACTATGAAAATAGGACTAACTTGCTAGTCTGGAGTGAGGATCGAACCCGCAACCTTTGGATCACTTATTTTTTTATAAAACGTTGGAATATCATAAGAGTAACTTATATCGAATATGAAAAATTTATTCCCTTAAATACAAGTCAAATAAAATAATAAAAACCTTCGAATTCCAATTAGAAAACATTGTAACAGGAATTTTTGCAGAGTTTTTATCGTTTTATATAACTTGTGTTGTAACGAAAGAATTTTTCATAGTCGATTTAAGTTACTGTGATGATAGTCCAACGTTTTATAAAAAAAGTCGGAAATATTGAAAAAAAAATGCAAATTTTGATGCCGCATATCTCCATAACTATTGATTATGTCATGGTTGTTTGAACATTTTAGACTTATAATCAAGGCAGAAATATAGTCCTGCCAGGTAATTAATGTTTTGAAAATAACTCTGTATAAGATAAATAAGTGATCGTCAGTTTTCGCGTTTCATAAATTTTCATTTTAAAATACACTGAAGTGATTATGTTTAAGGCATAGAATGTATCAGTGTAATTCAATGTACATAAATAAGACTTCAGTGATTGGGTGACATGGAGAAAATCACTGAACAATAAATACAGAAGTCTCTGCTGAGTTCAAGATCAAACCAGAAAGCCAAAACTAAGATGGAATGATAATCTATTGAAAAAATAATCTGCCTTGGAGATTGAGAAATGGAGAGAGCTGGTGCAAGACAAAAAGACAAGTGAAGGAAGTTCAAGACCCACCAGGGATTGTAGAACCAACCATGAAAATAATGACATAGTGCATGATTTGCCTGACAGAGCAGATATTATTGCAAAAATATCGTTAATCCTTGATGTTGTATGGGACAGTGTCGATGATAAGCCGGGCACCTCAGTTGATGTCGTTCACAACAAATTTCTAATCCTACACTTTTTGATTGACCAAATTTTACAAAATTACTCTTTGAGATCCTATATAAAACAAAAATGCTATCCAGTCCAAAATTTTGCATAGATCCTCTTTAGAATCTTAACAAAAAAAATGTTTTGTTTTTGTTGTGTACAAAATTCAAAAATCTTTATTTCATTTTCAGAACAAGGAAATAATTCTGCGATAAGTTAGAACCAATTACCATTTATAGATCGCCAGTCATATTGGTGATTTATAAATGTGGCTTATTGAAATTTTCATTAAAATCTGCTCATCCAATTGCGAAGTTCAAAACATAGTAAAAAATTCTAAGAAGGTTTCCTAAATCTGTAATATATAAATCGATAAGAGACCCGAAAATTTTCATCTAATCGAAAAATTACAGACCTAATGACACTCTACAAAATGGTTAACTTATGGGGACCTTAATAGTCTCAGAAATATATTTAAACCTCCCTGCCAGATCAATGAGATCTCTCAGACTATTTCACCCTAAATTCTTTAATATAATTAATATAATAAAAATTAAAATTAGTTTTCACCACTTTTTTATTGAAAATATCAACATGTTTCAGAGCCCATGGCCCCTTCGTCAGGATACAATTGTATACTAACAAAATTAAATTCAAAAATTGAAGTACAGACAATCAAAATATTAAAAAATATATATATGGAAAACAAATAATAATAAAATACCTAATTAACATGAAAATATATTTAAAAGATTACTCACTATTTGTAAAAAGGACCTGGTTATTTATAATATTCAATTTACTATTAACATTTATTCTTATTTCCAAAATTTCTAATTTATCAAACTGTGATTCTGCATAGTTTGTATGTAAAAATTGTAAAGCCTTATTAATATCAACAGAATGATCTATAGCCAAAAGATAGTTAGAAAATTCAGAATAATTATTGCTATTTAAGCATCTCCAGTGTTCCTTAACTGCAACTAAAATTTCTGCACCTTTTTCCTATATAAAAATAATCACAATCATTACAAATCAATTTATGAACACCCGATCTTTTAAATAAATTATCATTATCCTTATTATTTAATTTGTATTTTTTAAATTTATTATTACTATAGAAAGCTGGTTAAATGACACTCGGACAGGGATTTTTTAAACTATTGAATTAGAAATTTCATTATTAATAAATACAATTTTTCTCCAACGTTTTTCAGTATCAAATATATAAACTCTTTAACACCGATCTAGGCTATTTCTCTCCTAATCTATAACGATTTTATAGAATAAGTAATCAGGTTAACGAGATATTATCCAGAAACGGCAACCGAATATTTTCTTTACAACTCAGGCTCAGTTCAAAAGCGAAATATTGATAAACTTAGTTGACGGTCGCTGGAGCGTGCAAGACACGATTACTTCAGACAAAATTCAATTTTAAACCAAGGTCCGGTACTTATCGTAAGATACACGGAGTTAAACTTTGAACGCACGCGCTCCACACTTGCGAGGCAACATTGTATATTTTTAAGTTGTATTTTTTTGATTTTGCAAGACGCTTAATTTTGTTCTGAGCATTACTTCTAATTGCTATATTATAAAAATGCATTGTATATTTTCTGTGTGACTTCTGAGTGACAACGTCCTCAAAGATATTTCTGCCTTAGAGCTTCGAAACTGGAGAGAGCTGGCACTAGACCGAGATGAGTGGAGGAAAATTATTGAGGAGGCCAAGACCCACCAAGGGTTGTAGTGCCAAGAATGATGATGATGATGATATTTTCTAAATATTTATAAAAAAAAAATTACGCTTGGATCATCTGTCGGGGTCAATAATGACCTGTTGACGGTCTGCTTATTAAAATATAAATATAAACGAACGTTGTTATGCAATATTTTCACATATTCGCTACAGTGATAAATGATAAACCTTATTTTAAAATCGTTAAAATAACGTTAAGAATGTTCGTGTCCGAAAATTATAACTTTGTAATAAACTGCTCGCTGATCGTAGTTTTAACTTGGATTTATCTAGCACGCGGGTTTCAAAGCTCCTGAATACTTATATATCTTATTTTTTACTGAAAAATAAAGTACCGAATAAAAGTACCTATGTATATCCGTGGTAGATAATAAAAATAAGTTATTTAACTTGTATGGAATAATAATTAACTTCTTTGCAAATAAATACTTCAGTACGTCAGCAGGTACACATAACAATAATGGATAATAATTCATAAAGACCGTGTCATTTTGATTTGCAAATGTTGCGAATGTATAAATTGATGAGCGTGTTATCCAGCTCGGGAAATAATTCATGATAGGGGATGCGGCGCGCTTATCATAAATGTATAAAATGGCGTTCGCGTTAAATCTCTGTGCGGTGAAATAAATGCATTATCACTTTTTGTTTTGCGGCTTGTCTGATTTTGCATATTTATTGCGGTAAAAGAGATAGCAATTTGCGGGGACGAGGCGAAAAGTAAAAAATATTTTTGCAAAATTTATTGAATTGGCATTTAATTGACGCTTCGACATTAATTTATTATCAATTATTCATGTTAAACGTTTGCATTAGCAACTGCGGTTACACATTTTATTTAATAAATTACAAATAAAGCCATTTGCTGTCAAAACCTCTCGAAATGCATTACTCGGTTGTACTGACAATGATACTGTGGAACACTCTGGAATCGCCTAGGATCTCTCGTAATCTCTGGAACGTTCCACAAGTCTCTCGATACGTCAAGGCAGTTATCGTAAATCTGGAAGGAATTTACCTATAAATACAAGGGTGTCACGCGACGCGGAATCAATCGCTCATGACGTTTAACAAACGAGGTATCAGCAACGGAGCGCAGCACATATGTTCTAACGATAATAAATAAAGGAAGTTCTACTGGCGAGTGAGAAGTACTTATTACATATGGAACGGAATTTGATAGACAGTGATCGAAGCAATAGAAACAGCATTACTTAGTATGAATTAAGAATATGTAATAATGAATATGTGAAATATTATGGAAAAATTGAAAGACTATAAATTTAAGAACGATACTCTGATTTAATTCGTATCCAGTGACTGTTTGCATAATAAATAGAAGTTTAAATTGTTTTAGTGTTCTTTTTTTGCCTTCCACAGCCAAGAACCGTGACAATATAATATAATCTATATAAAAATAAAAAACAAATTGTTCTACTCCGAACCCACAAAATACACTTCAGCATTAAGGCGTCGCAAAGAAGCTTAGCGATAGACCAAGGTGGGCTAGGAATATTGCAGTGTCCACATTCAGGTCTAGTACAGCCAATCACCACTTCAAATACCGAGGGGTTAATTTTTTGAATGCCCTTCCACGTGAATTAAAAGTTTTAGTAAATTTTTAAGGATTTAAATCAAAATAAAAAAAACCACTTGAGAAAACTAACAGCAGTAAGTTCCATATAAGTGTTTGTGTGTGTTTTAGTTATCCTGCATAAATTTATTTATCTGTCCTTTCCTCCCCATTCCTGATTCCTCTTTTATCTATAATTCTTTGACGTTCTTGGTTTGTTCTTAACTTAAACATTTTTTTTTACAAGTTATTGTTGTTATATTTTAATACACAACTTTTCAATTCTTGGGGAACTTGTAAGATGGTCTGTATACTATTTAATATTCATGTGTAACCTGATTTTTTATTTGTGGTGTTAATTTCCCACTAACAAATAAACAAAGTAAAAAATTCTCCAACATGTATCACAATATCACAATGCAGATGCCACCCAATTTTAACACGAGAAATGGTTTCTCAAATAAATTGGGTGCTATTAATACCCATAATTGATTTAAATAAGAAATGCGATCTTACAAATGGATAGAATAAAAGTATGTTTGTATAAAAAATATATGTATAAATTTCATATTACGCAGTACGAGAAAATGTCGGAAAAAATCACGTCACAAGTGTCTTCACACTTTCAAACAAATTTCCAAGCGTTTTTTTTAAATTCCATGCAAGTCTGACAATTTATTTTATCTCTTAGATTATCAATACTTTTTTCTCTTCAAAGTAAAGTTTTCCCTCCGTGATGAAAATTACATTATTCGTTGACCTAGAAGTTCTATAATAAATTAAGCATAATTTTCTTTATTTAATGACAGAAAACGAAACAAGAAAAAATGGTAGGAGCATGCGTTTTGAGGCATGAATGTGAAGACAATAGTTGTGCGTAAAAATAAAAGGCAGTCTATCGCCTCTTTATTTATCATTAGTACCTATCTAATTAAAATTAAAATATATATATTTATTTTCTATTATCACAATTTTTATATTTAATTTAACATAATATTTTACATATATAATACACATTATTATTTAATTTTGATGGATTTTTTTTTCAAATTTTTTACAGTCAAATGAAACGTCTCAAGCGTGATAGACAACAGTATTTTTTAATAATATATAACACGTACATGCGAAGAAATATATTTAGAAATATTGAAAGACAAATATGTTAAGTTAATATTACAATATTTAAAAATAAGCATGTTAAGGTTAATATCGCAAATCCCATCACTCAATTTTTCAATGATTTTACGGACTTTTTGAATAATATTCTATAGTTCTTATATTCACTGGTAGATTATTGAAATATTTCATTCCGAGGTATTTGTAGTGGTGTTGCAAGGCTGTTTAAGTCCGTCTAGATATATTTAAGGTTCGCATAATTTTTTTGCTACGTCTATTTTGATCTTCAACTAAATTTGTGTTTTGTTGATTGATGGTGTATTTGTAATACTGAGTTGGTTTTATACACGCTGTCTAAATTTGGGACCTTGGAAGTATTTGAACAGTAACTCCGTAGGATATTATTTATGAGTTAAAAAATATGTTGATCAACTTCTTCTTGTAGCTTCTTCGTATAGTTTCTTATCAGATGCTTGCCCGAAGGTTTGTTATAACAATTAAGTTTTCAATCAACAACAACAATACAAGTATATAATATTTAAATGAATAAAAACATCTTATATACAGCTAAAAGTAAAAATAACATTTTACCACATCTAAAGTACTTAGATGAAAGAAAACACCTTCTCTTCAGGTACATATTTTAAATTATCAAGCAATAAATATAAAAATATATTTTAGCGCAATATTTAGAAGATAATTTTGTTAAGAATAAGAAGAAAAACTTAATCAGTACATTTGTTTAATAATATAATAATGAATCTAAGTACCAATATAATTGACTGATGATGATGATTATATTTCTTGCATCTCGCACATTATTTTTATATTTTTTATTCATGATTTTTCTGTACCTATGTAACTTCTCTTAAATGAAATATAATGTATCGGTCTAAGGTGGTAAAATGATAAAAAGGCCAACTACCTCAGATCAGGTATTTCTATAAATCTAGCGAGGTAGGTAGTGGCCGGAAGGCTTGCTACATATTATTCTATATTTATATGTATGTATACTAGTGATGGGTCCGCTCTGTACTCACTACTACAATGTAGTACTACACTACATTGAAGTGCACATTTCGCACATTTTGATGTGTAGTGCACACTACAAACACCAAAGTTATTGAAAGTATAAACTTCAAATAGTACACTTCATTTCAAAGTGAACACTACAAAGTACATACACTTTAAAGTTATCGAAAGTATGAGAAACACATTTTAAATAGTGTATTTTTTACGTGAAATTTTTGGAAAGTTGATGTAGATATATGAAGAAATATCTGGAATCTGTAACAACCCCCCCCCCCCATGGTTCGAAAAAAATTTTGGGACTCTTGAAGAAAGTTTTGGGAAGTTGATGTACTAACGAAGAACTCTCGGAAACTGGAGTGGCAACCCCCCCCCCCATGGTTTGAAATTTTTTTGGAATCGAACGAAGAAATCTGGCTGGCGACCTTTTTTTTTTTTGGAGAAAATATCGTCATTTATTAAAATATTTTCGTCGTTGACCTTTTTTTTTTCATTTCATTTAAAAATTTACTTCAGTATTACTTCATTTCATTACTTCACTTCATTATTATTACAATTACTTCACTTCATTTCATAGTACTACAATTACTTCACTTCAAGTAGTTTTTACTACGATTGTAGTGTACACTTTGTAGTCTTCAAACTGGTGAACGTGTGTGTGTTGTAGTCTTCATTTTGAAATGAAGTTTTTCCCTTCGCTAATGTATACATCAAGCAATGAAATGAAATTTTATATTACTTTGACATGGATGAATAAAAAAAAGAAAGTAATTAAATAATGCTTAAAAATTTTCCGAAATTGTTTTTCAATAAAATTCATTACATTTGTTAGAGTTAAGTTAAAATTCTTGCAAATGTTATTTTTTTTATAATTGACATTCACTTCTACCCGTCAATCTATTCAATCAATAGATGATCCAGCCTTCATTCGTAATTAAGAAAATAATCCTCACAGTAATACGTTATTTCAATTGCAGAGCACTCGGCTCTAAAACAAACTATATTTCCAGTTTACATATTTCAATGGCACATATCAGTGCCGGCAGTAAAATTCAATGAACACAGCATTGTTAAAACTATTTTAATTTTTACATCGATATATTTGTAATATCGATAAATCCACGTTAAAACTGCGATCAGCGAAAAATATCATACATAGTGATTTTTCAAGTGAAATTTTCTTGGACGCCAGCATTCTTAGGGCGTTCTGATATACAAAAAATGTGGTATTAACTATTTCTAAATAAAGCTTATCATTAATATTTTATTCTAACTTAAAAACAAAGAATACATGATAATATTGCATATTACTTAAGTGAGTCTGGCAATCTTCCCTACACTATGCGATGCAAGATTTAGTACTTCATATTACATTCATTTTATTTTTTCATATTGCATTCATTAAAATTATTTCAGGCATATACAATATAATATAACAATTGTGTTTGAATATTTTTGATACTGATATTTATATGAGTACGATAAAATATAGGGGCATTTGCTCCTCTTTCAATGGCTCTACAGATCATAATAAGCCCTCCATTAGTCCTCTCCTCCAACCCCTCCTGTCTCCTGCTGCGGTTGTCTAGTCTATCACCCGCAGTATTTGGTCTGCATCAATTTTGACCTCGTCTTCTCATTGCAGCCAACTCTTCTTCTTCCACCCGGATATCTCTCGAAACTCTGGACATCCGCAATGACGGAATTCTCTGCATATGCCCCGCCCATCTCAGCCTACTTAGTCGATTATGTACTGAGAGTTTGCGAACCTTAAAAATGGTATATAGCTCGTCGTTTTATCTTATTCTCCAAGATTTGCCATTGTTCACGGGTCCCAGGATTTTTTGTAGCACTTAAATATATCCAGCATCTTTGCAGATCTTGTCGTTGCCCATGCTTCGCACTCGTATGTCAGTATAATTTTAATGTAGTTTTGTAGAGGGTAATCTTCGATTTCTTGTGGACATTTCTTGATTTGAGCATTGGAAGGAGAGAGTATAATGGCTTGTTTCCTGTTATGATGCTCCATTTGATCTACATGTGTTCCTCGTTATCTTTAATTATTGTGGATCTGAGATATATAAAGTCGTCGACTACCTCAAAGCTATATCTGCACAAACGGAATACTGTGTGTGAGGATTATTACTCGATTAATACTCTTACGTTGGATTTTATCTCTCATCATTGGCATTTGCTACAAAACTCCGGTTCCACAACGGCAATTCAACGCATATTTCAATATCTTTGGTTATGATCCTCTCATAAATGATTGAAAACATCTACGAAGGAGTTTCTATAAAATCACCATTAATATTATTGCTACCTACTTATTCTCACACACACACACACACACACACACACACACACACAAGTAACAAGTATCGAACATAATGATCTTCATAAGCATAGAACGGTTAAGCGACTTGGAGGTGGATTAACATTTCCATCGGATCCTTCTGATATCAGCCCACTTATTTTATTACATCCAAATCACAAAACAAAACATTTTTTATATTAAATAAGAAAATATTTTTCTTATTCTTCCACCGTATTATTTGCTCCATTATGTCTTATTTTGCATTGTGATTTCTTATTATTATTTATATCCATTGTATAAAATATACGCTTAATATTCATTGATCAAATATATTTTAATAAATTCTTATTTCTTTATTTATTATGATAGGTCATGCACGATTATTTATTAAAAGTGATAGATTGTTTTATGGTTCTATATTAAACAAGACAAGTATGGTTATGTTTCTAAAAATATGTTTTAATATTATCTACAAAAATATTCACTAACCACGCCACTGAATAGTTTCAGTTTGTGAACGAGCGTTCGGCGGAAAAATGCACATTTCGGTGACAAGGATTTGACAGTGGTGGAGTCGCATTTTTCAGGCCTCAGGTGGGGCTGTCGTTTATTTTCATGGCCATTTATTTTGATTTACAATTCCCTTTATTGGTTCCCGGGGCTGGAAAAGCGACGCACGGACGGCATCGTTCAAAGGAATTCAATAATGAAAAATCATTTCGTTCTGATTTTTATTACAACTTTTCACATTGAAATATTCCCTTTATTTATTAATTTTTCAAAGATAGGATGTTATGAATTCTTGACAGCTGACGAGCTGTTACGGTCTTAGGTGAGCTAAGTTTTTTTTTTCATAATTTTACTTCTTTTAAATTATTTTTCCAATTATCTAATCACTTTAATAGGCCAATGAGAGCTCTTTGTATATGCTGTGGGGAATAAAATATAGTTAGATACTAATTTTTTCGAACGCTGCTATTGGAAAATAAATTGAAAATTTTGGAGTGTTTTCAACATAACTTCATCTTCGTATTTTCTCCCATTTCCTTTTAGAAGTCGTCTATCATATTGGCGATTATGACTTTATTTTCCGCCGCACAGAACAACTCAGTCAAGTTATGCTCGTACCAGTACCTCAAGTTACGCAGCTATGAGATGCGGCGTCTTCCTACGATTCTTTTTCCACCTGTTTCCTCCTGGATGATGAATTCGTTTAGACATACTTTGGCCCTCTCATAATATGTCCGAGATACTGAAGCATTTTCATCTTCATAGTCCGCGGCATTATTCGGCATTTTCCATACGCCAGAGGACTTTATGCTTCCACTGAGCCACATCTCAAATGCGCTGACTCTGCGAATCATTTCATGGTTAAATATCCATGGTGAAAATACAACATGGAACAATCGCATCCCAAGTTGCAAGTTACGAATATAATTAAAAATGTACTTTATTAGGTACCGAATCTCTTAAATATTTTTAGCCCCAAATACATACATGCTGCTTGGTAATGTTAGTGGATACTAATTATTATGGTCCAAGGTCAAAACTAAATTCTTTTTTTAAAATTGTTCGTTTATTATTTGTGAAGTGTCATTGATTTTATGGTAAAATTTAGAGATAAGTTTTAATGTTAATTGTTA